>CAUYSK010094005.1:0-10199 GCA_963575035.1 Avahi laniger | reverse complement strand
CAATTCTAACGCGTTATCTTTGCTAAAAGAATAGCTGGTCCTCGGCCTCCGCGTAACCTGTCTCCAGATGAAGTGCCCTTGAGAGCATGATGAACTCAGCCGCTGACAGCTCCTGAACAGGCTGAGGCCAAAACGTCTCCTTAGTAAAATGTTTTACTTTCTATCTTTGTCTCTAGAATTACCCAGAATTATCTGGATAATTATTCCCCACTTCTCCACTATTTACAAATTGCTTAACATTCATTCTGTTTCCGTTTTGGAAAGCCCCATTTTCCTGTGCCAACACCTCCCCACTGTTCCAAACTATCGATCAAGTTTTCCCTCCCTCTGTGAGATTTCCTTCTAAACAACCTGGCAGTCAAGGGGATCCCCTGGTGCACCAACTCCAAACTAGACGCCAGGCACCAGCTCCTTGGAAGGGCTCCCCTTTTTCTCCTGACAGACCCGTTACCTTGCTTGACTAAGGTTAAGAAACAATTCCGGAGCCCTTGAATTGCTCTTTCGTGTTTGCCCAGCTCAGTGCTGGAAGTACCAGGCCCATCAAGACCTCCCAGGGACTGCTCGGGCCAGGGGGCCAGGCTGCAGAGAAGAGAAAAGGTCAACGGTTGTCGGTGTCAGCAGAGGAAGCAGGGATCTTTCCCTTGAGCACGTTGGGGAGGGGAGGCTGCTCCCAAAATGTGTTAAATTAAATCAAACAGCAAAGGAATCTCGGAGTAAATTAATGAAATTATCCCCTCTTCTCTTTTGTTCAAGGTCTTCCCTTGCAATTTGCTTCTTCTCTCACTTGGAAATTACAGACAAAGATCATATTGGCTAAAGTTGTCAAGTACATTAGGTTTTATTCTAGAAAGGAAATGATGTGAGAACTCTGGTATTTTTAAAATGTCACATACAGAAGTATGACATAGCAAGAGCTTATTCCCCAAGACAAAAAAAGAAAAAAGCTCTCTAAAATGGACCCTCCATTTTCGGTTAGCGGAATATTTTCATTTTAATCTGGGGAGTTGTTGCTTTGACTATATACTACCATCTATAGTGTCTCCTAACTCCTTAGATGTTTCTCCTCACCTTTCATAATGGAAACTGCTGGTAGGCATTCCACACAAAATCCCTAAAGAGAAGCAATTGATCATCAACTGATGGCTATATATGCAAATGTCAGACGAGCTATGTGAGACTGTTTTCTGTTTGCAAAGCATTGGTCTTCAAAAGCAGGCATGAGAATTTAAGACTACAGAGATCTATAATTGTTGTTTGTAGTCTCCCTGTGGAGTCAATCGGAAGGATGCATTTTCCCCCCATGTAACAGAAAACACTCAGGCTCTATTTGTTTCTACTTCCCCTTTTCCAAAGTGAAAGAGAGAGTTTTTCTATTGAATCTCTTCATTGTGATCTCAATAGAAGCTCCCTAGTAGCACTGATTCACCTATCAAATTTCCAGATGAAATTAGCATCTACTTCTTCAAGCAGACAGACAAAAAGGGGAAGAGTGGCAACCTTAGTCAGTACTAGCAAAAACATTTTGTGCCATGAATAGCAGCAGAGCACTCGGCTACATGGCAGAGCTTGGCTTTTGGCATTTAGGGCAGTTTGCTTGCATTCAGCCATTTTCTGTAAGTTCAGGCGTGTGCCCATTGACAAAGAAGACCTATTGAAATAAATAATCCCTTGGCTGTCTAAACCGAGACACAGGCATCAGGAATTGGGGCTTCACATTCCTGTGATTTTCTGCTGGTGCCACCCTGGGCCAGCAGTAAACCCAGAGAAGAAGATAGGACAAGGAAGTAGCATGTTATTTCTCTTCTCTCTGCTTCGTGGGAGATGATGAGTGACCTACAGAGGAATTTAAGACCTATTTTATAAACTTGTACGAGTAAATGAGTTAGAACGGAGAGGGGTATTCAGAAAGGGCCACGAGTTTCTGTTTGCAAAAGGAGTTGATTCGATCTTAGCTCAGCAGCTGAAAGTCAAACAGCCTATTGAGCAAACCCGAGTTAAATTTTCTGCACCCTTTAGTATTAATGGCATTCGAGAATGAACACATTCAGACGCTCTGATTTTTTAATATGTCATTTATTTAAACCAAAATCAATTTATATTCTCAAGGGGTGGATCTCAAAGATATAAAGTCATGTTGAGAGCAAACAATTTCGTTCAATTTCTGTTAAAAAAACTAAATTACATTATTTTGTTTGGAGGGCGGACCCTGTAACATGGGAAATTGCTTCACTGAGAATCAGATTTCTACATACAAAAAGCTAACTCATTTTGTTTTGGGATTAGTAGAAATGTTTAAAGAAGCCGGATGAAATATAAGAATTAATTTGTGAAAAGTCAAAAAGTATAATCACAGTTCAGACTACATGAATAGTCGGTTTATGAACCAAAGTAATGAGATCTTTGTAACCTCAGAGGGATTTAGTCCCTTAATCATTCTTCTTCCAAAGCAGTTTCAAAAGTACAATGTGTTATTTTGGTGATTGGCACAGGTCTTCCTTATGTGCAAAAATTAGAAAAAGTGGCTTACGTGCTTACCAGTTCCCAAGTTTGCTGCATGGGTTTGCCCAAGAACTTGAGAGGCTTGGGAGGAAGCCAAGCCAACACGAGTTTCTGAGTTGTGGCACCTTCAAGTAACAGATAAGAGCAGAATAAAGACGTGGATCCTGGACTCAAATCTGTCCCTTAATAACTATGTCACACGGGGCGAGTCATTAACTGACT
Source organism: Avahi laniger (assembly GCA_963575035.1). Classification (NCBI taxonomy): domain Eukaryota; kingdom Metazoa; phylum Chordata; class Mammalia; order Primates; family Indriidae; genus Avahi; species Avahi laniger. The sequence continues at coordinate 7,478 of CAUYSK010094005.1, read as the reverse complement.
TGATGAGATGGTTTGTATATTACTGTGAGGACAGAGTGAAAACCACCAAGCAGTATTCTGATTCTCCCTCCCCTTGAGAACTGTGTAGGAGACAAAATGGATGAAATGTAGGCGAAGAAATCAAAGTGGGTAAAATATACACGGATTTGCACGTTCGAAAGGCTAGCAACTTCCTTCAGAAAATATGCCTGATTCTCACTGAAATCCAGCTCTTGACCAGAAACTTCATATTCGTGTGATTATCAGAGTAAAAGGACTTTTTAGGTCTTCGGTATTGAAGTCCCTTAGATCGGATGCAAGCTCTCCCTGCCTGCTGCGCAGTGAATAGCACACGTTGTACAGTGAAAGTTAGAGTGACAGAATTCTAAATTGCTCAGCTCTCCTCACAAAACAATTATTTATATTTTGGAAGAAGCGGGACACTGTAGTAAAAACACACAGACCTGAAAGCAGTGCATTAATTATTTTATTAATTTCTTCTTTTTACATTATGGGAAACATTCATCTATTTACAATTTTTTTTTTTTTGTCCACACACGATCTAGGTAAATAAGCCTATGAAATTCCAATTCATAAAGCCATAAAAATGTTCCCCACCCCTCCATCTGAAGGCTTTCAAATGAATCTTTTTTTTTTTCCAAACCAAAATAATTTTTAAAAATTACATTTGGGAACTCGGATATGCTAGTGATTTACATTCCAGTTATTTAAAATATGCATCTAGACATGTTTTAAAAAAGAAATGGTAAATTCACAAGGATAAGGCTTAAATTAAAGTGGTAATGCACAGTCAAACATTAAGGAAACATCTATAAATAACAGAAATATATTACAAATAAATTAGTTCTATTTACCATTTCAAATATTAAAAATCTTTAATCCATTTCTTCATCTCTCTTTACAAAAAGGTTATGTGAATTGTATGGAAACATTTGCAAAAAATATAATAAATACTTAATTTCTTTGAATGTTTTTTGATGTGGGAGACAAACTTCTTTTGTAATCCCTCCCTCCCCAAGAAAATGCCCAACACCTTTATACCAAAGTTAAACAAAATAAGTAATTTTTCAGGGTACATACATTTTCCATTATGAACTAAAAAACATTTCTACAAATTACATCAAAAAGAACAATGTAACAAAGGTTATGCTCATGAATGTCAGTTTAGGGGGGCAAGCAGCATTGTGTGGGGTCATGTTCTAACACCAATAATTAGCTTTTTATAAAGTGTTTATACAATTTAAGCTGTGTTTTTAAGGAAGGCAAAGGTCATGGTGCCCTGTAGGCGCTGAGCTAAAAGATTTAAAATTCTTACCAAAAATAGCTTATGAATATACAAATACCGTTCACTTAGACAAGATAAATAGGCCTTCTCTTGTTTCTCTTTAAAATATCCTGGGCTAAAACAGTTTCTGAAGAAATTATTGTAGGATGATCTTGAATGGTATTAGAAATCTATTTCTTAATCCAAATCTTAAATCTACCTCAGGGCACGGAGCTGTAATTATGAAGATGGATCTTGGAATGGATGCTGCTTCCTCCTGTTAATCCGGGAGTTCTGAGTCATTCTCACTATTGAATGTGACCATAGGCTACCCAAGTGGCAGTTGGCCTTACTCGATGCAAACTTTGTGTGACTTGTGACTTTTCATTGCTGCCATAATGTAAAGAAAAGGTGTATTCTTTTTAACACTAGCAAATTCTTGAAGCTCAAAATCTCTGTATGCTCTAATTTTACAAAGCACTCAAGGTGCTTTGTTCACCCTAGTTAAAAGTTGGTTGGTTGGTTTTAAAACAAGTTAGTAGCCCTTTTCTTGTAAACCACAGCAGTAAACATTTGTGCCCTGTTTAAAAAGATAGCTCAAAGCATCAATGGCTCTGAGAGGTAGCAAATTCTCTAGTGGTTTTAGAATATGTTTGTGAAAATATTTGTTGCCAGAACCCATCACCTCTCTTAATTTCATAAATAAAATTAAATTAGCACCTGGCTATGATAGTGTATTTTTTACAGAAGCTTCTCTGGTGCGAGCATATCTGATGTATGTTTTTAAAAGTCTTTCGCTTTTCGATGGTAATTTCTAATGCTTTAGGGTGCGAGCTGGACATAAAATGCCAGTGATACTTTAAGATTGCCACATTCTAAATGTTTAAACTGCTACAAGTAAGGGCATTTAAAGACAACTTCAGCTAGACACCAGTGCATACTGCCCATCAGTCATGACTCACAATGTAAATCAACAATCTCTGCCAAAAGCCTGGATTTCTTTCGTTGTTTATAAATCATGACTTTTCTCCCTGCCTTATGGTGGTTGACCCTGGCAGGTCAAAGTGCTTCTCTCACTATGTAGAACCTCAAGATGACCGTGGCAGCTCTTTGGAGTGAGGCAGCGTGTCTATTGGGATAGAAGATTAATTGTTAGCCATTTGACAGAGGACAAAATCCCATGCTAGGTACTGTTGGACTCTGTCTCTTAGTGAGAGGAGACTAAATGAGAGAAAAGATCTGAAATATGAACGACTTGAGTTAAAATAAACGGATGTGTAGCATTCAAAGGGATGGTAGGAAAACCCACTTTTCTCTGAAAACAGCCTTGCTGCCATTTACAGTGCTTCGTAAGCAGATGTGCCCTTATACGTGTGTCATTAGCGAGGCCCACCGGGATGGACCCTAACAAATTAATAGAACCAACACTTTCCCCTTTAACGACCACCACCACAACAACGATATAATATACACAGTACAGTAAAAGTTGATAAAGCATTTCAGGTCTAAATTGTCAATAATAGCACAAAAAAATTCCTTTATGTTATATCTTAAACCATCAGTGCTTCCTTGGCCTTGCCTTTCTTCATTTTATTGCCTTTCGGAATAGATTGATTTCCCTGAAAGATCGAATTTACAATCTTCTGCTGATTGAAACATTTGAAGCTGTGATCGATGAAGGTAACAGTGAGGCAGTTTGTGCAGCTGTGAGCGGCGCAGGGGCCCCGGGCACCTGCAGATTTTGCTTCCCCTTTACCTGCTACACATCCAGGCCCCCCACCCCCAGGCCAGACTTGGTCCCCTCTCTCTCTCTCTCTCTGTCACCTCATTGATTCTGGTGAGTTGGTGTGATTTCTGAGGTTGGAAATAAAGTGCTCCATCTGCTTTTAAAAAGAATAAGCATTTAGGGGAAATAAAGGGAGCCCTAGTTCCTTTCACGTGGAAGACGGTTAAGTCCCAAAGGATCACCCTGTGACACTGGATCTCCGAAACACCCTATGGTTGTATATTGCTGAGCTCTAGGAACAGACTAGCTCGACAGAACTGAGGATGGCGGGTGACCTAAAGGCGTCATGTCTACACGGGTGGGTTTGGCTTTGCCCAGAAAATCAAGGGTTGGTTTTCTGTATGAGGCAGGGTGACAGCATCAGAACCGGGGCGAAGCGCGGTGAAGACGGGCCGAGCGGTCCGGGATGCCTGGGGGCGCGGGGCTGGCGGACGGCTCCTGCCAGGTGGCCAGCTAGGCCACGACAGCGGCAGTCACCGAGCGCAGAGACGGACGGGCTCGGAGGGCACGGGAGGAGAGACGGCAGGGGCGGAGGGGAGGAGGAGGGGCACAGATACTTGGCTGCGGCGGCTCAGAGCCGGGTCTGCGCCTCGGGGATGTAGATCTCGATGCTCTCCGCGCTCTCGGTGGCCGAGTTCTGGCGGACGGACGCGGCGCGCTTGGCGGCCATCAGGCGCTTGCGGGCCTCCTGGCGCTGCGAGCTCTCCAGCGAGCGCTCCCGGATCAGCGGCGCGGGGCCCTTCGCCGGCTTCTTTGGCACTGGAGGAGGGGCCCTTCGCTCCTGATCAAAGCAGAAGGTTCAGGACATTACACAGCTTCTCAGGACAAGCTTGGGAAAAACTGGGATAGGTCAGTAGTTGGAACACTTTCTTTCTTTTTTTTTTTTTTTAACCTAAGGGTGGTTAGTTCTGATCTGCACACTGTATATATATCTTTTTCTTCATTATTCTGGCTTGGGTATTCAAAACATGCAGGGAAAAAAAAAAAAAAAATCCCGGTAAGCTTAAGGCCAAGGGTAAGGCTGGGTTGCAGAACTAGTTCTCTCCAAGGGAAGGACGTGGGTATTTAAAATGCCCCCCTGCCGAAAGGCCGCTGCTCCCAGCACCTTGAGTGTGGTTCTCTCTGGAGACTCCAGACTCTTCCTGGTGCCAGAGAGGGGCTAGGAAGCAGCGGCAGCAGCATCTTAGAACTCTGCACCCCCTCTAAGGAGGCAAGTCATCAGGTGCAAACTTGGTTCAGAGATTAAAAACATCCCCGCCCTCTGCCCTGGCCCACCCAGCCGCCCTTCCCCTCCAAACCTAAATAACCAAATGAGGAAGAAGAGCTGGGACTTATGACTGCGGTCTTTAGCTTTGTTGGTGCCACACTGAGTTAGGCCCTTTTGCACATCACACACGAACACACAAGCAATCCACTGGACAGGGCCACCGGAGAGGGAGGACACCGGTGTTTCCTAGGCCCCGGAGTGGAGTCAGTTCCAAGATGACTCTCGCTAGGGGCCTCGGGATGGCTGTGGTGGCCCAAAGGCAATTCCAGTCACAGGGACAGAAACTGTGCCACAAAACGTTAACACAGAGTGAAGGAGGCTATCCCTCATATCCGCAGCTAATTATAAAACAGGTAGATATTTTCAATGCCACTCCAAAAGCAAAAGACATGCATCTCTTTGATAGAAAAAAAAAAATGCAGTGTGAAAGAAGGAGCATCTAAACCGCAAAGGATTTTTAGGAAGAGAAGGTTGAATCTGCAGGCTGTGAGAAGATCCATATAATGGATGTTTTCATTTTAAATAAAACGCCCTCACTTCTCATAAAACTAAACGGGAAAATTATGTTAGAATGTGGATTCTCGTATTTTTATGGAGAACATATCATCTCCAATGATATGAATCATTTCGGCGATTCTCCAAAGGGCACTCTTTGTCTCAGCACACGTGCTTAGCATAGCAGCTCCTCCTTGCTTGCCAGGGGCAGTGCCCAGCCCAACTTATCACGCTGGCATTGCCCCGCTGGCTGTTTAAGGTGGGGTCTGTGCGGTTTAAAGGAGAGAAAAGGAGAGCACAGAGAGCAAACAGTATTCTACCAACTCCGATTGTGTTTGTGCATTTTTTCCTTCAGGTTCATGAGGTGATGAAGTCTGATCACAGACAGTCCATTAAAAAAAAAACTTAAAAATCGATCTAACTAGTGATTTATTGTGTTACAATATATCACATATTAAGTCTTAACACCACTTCTTTTGGACATTTTAAATCTTCTTTGTGGGGTAACTCAGTGGATATTTTTAAGAGTATGAATATTGGATACTTTTTGGTCATTTTCCTTTCCTTGTACATTTTATTTTTTAACAATAATTTTTCTAAAAAAAAAAATCAATGAAGAATTAGATACATCGGCTCTGGAAACTAAACCAGCACATGTACATTTGTAGTGTTTTCTTAAAATAAGGCTGATTTTAAAAAGCTTATCTAGCAAATTGTTTTAAACACGGATTAAAGAAAACTAGATTGGGTGCAAACGTTTGGCTTTCCAAGTGAAAGGCTGCACACATACATCGATGGTACTTTGAAGCTTAACATTAAACCCCCAGTTTAATGGTGACAGAACTCGAGACGGGGAAGAGCATCACCCTCCACCACCTACAGATGGTCCCTTGGGACTGGATTTCTCTTGGGAGTTCACTGACCCCAAGAACCCTGACAACACCATGAGCAGCAGCGGAAGGAATTGGATTGCTGTTAGTTCCCTGATAGGCGAGTCACCTGAAAAGGACAGGGACACCGGCAGTTCAAAGGAATAGCCGTCCCTAATTTTCAGAGATTGACTCTCTTGGAACTATTTTATTTGAGGCCATTGAAAAGCAAAGGGTTAAAAAAGCCATGCTTGACAGGCCAGCCTGGGGAGCTGGACACTGGATACCTGTGTGAGCCTGCGAGAACCACCACAATCAGATGTGAAAATTACAATTGATTAATTAAGGTAAAAGAATTTAAGTTTTTATTTCTAAACTGTTGCATAAGGACCCCAGTGAGCAATATTCCCCAAGGCAAATCAACCAAAAGCAAAACCCTTAAAAAAGAAAATCCCAACATTTATGTAATTTCTGCGAAACTTTATGGTGTATATTTTTAGACTTGAACAACAGTGATTTCTTTATTACTATATTTATGAAATGATTATCAAAGTCAGTTATTTTTCAGGGCTTCCTATTTTTTCTTGAAAACACATCCTAGGGGTGTAAGGAAGTTGAACTCTTGCTCTATGGATTCATGCACTGAAAATGTCGTTTATTTTAGTTTAAAAAGCAAAATGGAGGCAGTTCCTTCCAGTGACTAAAATGGTTTAACTTAAAGTTTAATTAACAAAAAAGTGCCACATTCCCATTTTCCAATTCACAAAGACAGGTTTTTCTTTAAAAATATGCCTGAAACATATTACAGATGATATCCCAAATGATTACTATGTAAACATTGTCATTACAATTAAGTTACTATGATATCAGCTCCATTTCACATTGTAAACAGCAGTACTGGATGCAGAAGCTTATTTAGACTGTCCAGTGTTTGTGCAGGTTTTTAAATGAACCATACAAAATCTACATTGTTCTACCTTCTTGTCAAGGGGATCCATCTGTTTCCAATTATTGGCCTTTAATTGATGAAGTTCATCAAATTTCATACTAATATTTTCTATGGACAACTGCAGCATGTCCCAAAACCCGGCCAAATCCTGGGAGGTGGGCCTTGGATGAGCATTGGGATTCTGTACAAGAGAAAGAAAAATATTCCTGCGTTAGAGGCAATTTGTGACAAGTACAGGGCCAAAGAGGCATTTTTAAATATTTCAAATAACATAAGGAGGATGAGTTCCTTTTGGTTTTCAGACAGGAGATAAAAGCGAGGCTACAAATGATAATTTTATACACTCATCCATTTAAGTCAGTGATTCTCAAATGTCAAGGTTGTAAAACTCTTCTGTTGTGATATAACATCTATCAGTATGGTATGGGGGAAGGTCTAAACATTTGAAAAATTCCAGAACATGTGATCTATTACAGGATTCATTTTAAAACACCATATTTAAATAAAAATACCATATTTGAAAAAAATACAGTACGTTAGTATTAGAGTTGGTATTTGACTACATGCCATACAATTTATTTAGAGAACAGATAAGGAATCTAAAGATTAGCTTTAATATTCATGTTGAGTAAAATACTAGGGTAAATAAATGATGAGTAATGAAATATTGGATTTTCGAACTACTATGTGTTTAATAATCAAGATGTTACGGCCGGGCGCGGTGGCTCACGCCTGTAATCCTAGCACTCTGGGAGGCCGAGGTGGGCGGATCGTTCTGAGCTCAGGAGTTCGAGACCAGCCTGAGCAAGAGCGAGACCCCGTCTCTACCAAAAATAGAAAGAAATTAA
>CAUYSK010094001.1:0-15092 GCA_963575035.1 Avahi laniger | reverse complement strand
TTCTTATTGTTACATTAATATTGACAATTTAATGGCATATAACTTATGCACAGAGAACAATAAGAATTAACAAAATTTTCACTAAATTAAAAAGGATCGTTTTGTTTTTGAAGTTTTATTCTATTTTTGTAATATAATATCATGGCCCCAAGGAAAAAAAATTTTTCTAATGTGACAATGTGTTAAATTATGTGGTAAGAGTCTAGAATACTGTGCGTATGTCCAAAATGTACATGTACTGACATGGAAAGCTATCCAAGACATATTGGCAAGTGAAAATGTAAATTACAGTACAATTCCATTAATGTTCATTTTTTTTAAAAAGCACACAAGTACACGCAAGTAAACATAAAGAAAACAAACTATAAAGGTATATCCCAAATGTTGGCTAACTTTGGAGATGGAAAGGAAAAGGGTGTTAGAGACAACCTTTGTCATTTTTCCCTACACGTTTTGGCATCTTAAATCTCTCACAAAAGAATATATTCATGTATGACTTCTGCGCTTTTAAAAAGAGAGAAAATAATAAGTAATATTTAAAGAGACAAATATTCTACTTAATAGGACAATTAACATTTAAATTATTAATAGAACTTTCATGAGTATGTTAGGCATTTAATAAATATTAATCGCATTTATTTGGCATTTCTAAGTTTAAAAAAATAAAATGGTGCTATAGGAAACAAACATCTTCATGAAAGAATTATGATAGGCCATAGTTTATAAATGTCTATTGTTCTTTCTAGTTTACACAGTATGTTCATAGATATTACCTCATTTTATACTTATACAAACCTGGAGATTTTCATAAGTCATTAAGGGTGGATACAGGATTTCCCTTCTAGGTCTCTGATTAAAACTTTTTGAAACATCTAAAATCATTCTACAAGGTACAAACTCTTAGGAAAAAGTGAAGAAGCAAGCTCTGATAAAAATCACACTAAAATCAATGGTGTTACCAGCCTCATTTTAAATATCCTTTCCCTACATAGCCCTGAGCCCATCTGAATTCAAATGATGGACATGCATAAATATATATATTAGAAAGAGAAATCTTGTCCATCTTTCAGTGTTTGCTAGAAAATATGACAGATTTCAGGACTGAAGCTGGTATGAAACTTGTCTTTTTTTTAATTATTAAGAAAGGACTTACCCAGTGAATTAAAAGCAAATGAAGATGGCAAGGGGGAAGAGGTGTTTTAGATCAAGTTGTTTTCAGGTACTCCTGATAAGTTCCAGTGTAACAGGAAGTTATATTATTGTAAGCAATCAATATTCCAATTGTAAATTATTCCCACTTGTTCATTAAAATAAATTTTCTAAGGACTTCTCTTGGCTAACTTTTAGTATTTTATCAAAATTTATAAAATCTTATTTTCAGGTTTACAATTCTGAATTTTTACTCATTCAGAAAACCTTTTCTCATTTGTTTGAATTAGTAAGATTTTTTCGGCATTTTATTTATAACAGCTAATCAATATAGAAGAGGCAGCATCTTTCAGCTTATACCTGCAGAAACTAATAAACTTGTATTTCAACACTAGCAAATATCAAGTGGTCACCCTTAAATTTCATAACCTTTTAAATCTGACCTTTCAAAGTTCTTATCATTCCTCTTAAATTAAGGATAGAATGACCTTAATCAATCAAAAATTCTACAGAAAATAAGAAATAATTTTATTGAAATTCTGCAAATATAACTGAGAGCTTTAATTCAGTCGGAAAGCATATGTGTGTGTGTCCTCAATTTACTCCCTTATAATAGATTAGAGAAGAAATTGGAGTTAAGAATCTTCTCTACCTGAAGCAGAAATTCCTTTCAAGGTAAAAACAACCAAACGTCACATGAATTTTAGTTGATCGCAAACATGAGTTCAAGTACAAATGACATGAACATCAGGTGTTTATGACCAGATTTTCCACTTGTTTCAGAAAACCTGAAAAAACAGTTTAACAGGAAAGACTTGTTTAGTCCATCTGACTAAATCTTTGTTTAGCCCTAATCTTTTGAAAAGGAAGCAAAATAACACTAATAATGGCTTTTTATAATATGAAGAACATCATGAATGCTGTGGATGTTTTAAAGTTCTATAACAACTTTTAATCATAAATTTCAAATTAAATAGGTATTCATCAATCGCTACTTTTAAAGCTATAAACATCTACAGCAATGGGAAGACTAAAACTATCTTTTGTTCAGCTGAGGAGGCATGTTGGAAAAATAGTGTCTAAAGAAAGATCTTTGATAATGCAGATTTTTTTAAAATGCAGGAAAGGAAATAAATGTCAGCAATATCTCTTTTTGGTACAAAGGATATTGATCACAAATCAATATATATTACCTGATATATATATATATATATATATATATACACACACACACACCTATTAAGCTATATTATTAGTTTAAAGGGAATTCAACTACATGGAAAAAGTGAGGCAAATAACGTGAACTATTTGTATTATATCTTACTTGCAAATCTCTCATAAAGGGAGGAGGGAGGAGGGAGAAGGGGGTGGATATATGCATACACAAAGAGTGCAATGCGCACCACCCGAAGAATGGACATATTTGAAACTCGGACTTGCAGGGGGGCAAGGGCAACATCCATAACCTAAACATCTGTACCCCCATAATATGTTGGGGAAAAAAAAATCTCTCATAAAAATGGTGGAGGAAAAAAATGGTATTTCCCCTTGACTGGTCAGAAATAAAAAAAGTGAAAGCAATGCAATATATAACCACACCTTCTGATTACAAAAATCTGCCATCTTTCCACCATTCCTCATTGCCTTGTATGTAGGTAAACTTAATACATGCTTGAAGAAAGCATGTGTCTTACTGAGACAATGGTTTAGAGTGACATCTGGGATTAGGATTACTATAGTAAAAATGAAAAATGACTAAATAACATAAAAATCTCATGGCCAATATATGATAAATCTGATAACTAGTAAACTAGTGATTGTGGGTTATATCAAGATGCACAGGCTGGGTGTAGAAGCTCATGCCTGTAATCCTACTACTTTGGGAGGCCAAGACGGAGGATCGCTTAAGTCCAGAAGTTCAAGACCAGCCTGGGCAACACAGTGAGATCCTTTCTCTACATAAAATTAAATAATTAGCCAGGCATTGTGGCTCATGCCTATCATCCTAGCTACTGAGGAGGCTGCGGCAGGAGGACTGCCTGAGCCCAGGAGTTTGAGGGTTACTGTGAGCTATGATCATACCACTGCACTTCGGCCTGGGCAATACAGCAAGACCCTGTATCTTAAGAAGAAGAAGAAGAAAAAGATGCTTTCATGTGGTCTGAGATGAAAGATAAAAGTATGGTAGGGAGCAATTTTCACATCATTTACATAATTTTTCTTGAAGGCACCATCACTTCTTACAAAGACATTTCTTGTCTCGAACTCCTGTTGTCTGTTTGTTTTTTTTGTTTGTTGAGACAGAGTCTCCCTCTGTTGCCTGGGTAGAGTGACGTGGCATCAGGTTAGCTCACAGCAACCTCAAACTCCTGGGCTCAAGTGATCCTCCTGCCTCAGTTTCCTCAGCAGCTGGGACTACAGGTATGTGCCACCATGCCCTGCTAATTTTTTATATTTTTAGTTGTCCAGCTAATTTCTTTCTATTTTTAGTAGAGACAGGGCCTCACTCTTGCTCAGGCTGTTCTCAAACTTGTGAGCTCAAGTGATACTCCCACCTCGGCCTCCCAGAGTGCTAGGATTATAGGTGTGAGCCACCATGCCTGGCCTAAGACATTTCTTATAGCAAGGAGGAAGAGTGAAAAATAGACCCTAAATGGATCCATTTTATAAAGGACCCAATATTATATTCCCACACTATGCAAACCCTTGGCAATTTTGAGCTAGAAGAAAGCTACATCTATTAAGTAGGGAAATTATGACTTATGGATGTAGTTTGATTCAGAATACATGTATAAGTTTATTCATCACAAAATATTTACTGAACACCCACCATGTGCTCAGTGTTCAGTATTTTGACCTATTTAGAGTACTGTAGGGGATTCAGAGATGAATATGATATGGACTGAAAGTCTAGAATAGGGATCAGCAAACTTTTTCTGTAAAGGGTCAGACAGTAAATATTTCAGGCTTTGTGGGCCAGGCACTCCCTATTGTATACACTCAACTCTGCCATTGTACTAATAGCACAAAAGCAGTCATAGACAATATATAAATTAATGCGTGTGGCTATGTTCCCCTCAAAAACTTTATTTATGAAAACTGGCACTTAGCTAGATTTGGCCCATGGGCCATATAGTTCGCTGACTCCTGCTCTAGAACCATCAATAGGATGTACCCCAATATCTACAATATATTCAACCTGACTGTTCAGACTTTCATAACTTCCTGCCTGAACTGTTATAAAAATTCCCCTCTCTGTGTTACCAACTCCACTCGACACAGCTGCCAGAGTGATCTTATGTTTTAACACTATGTCACTGCTATTCTTAAAACTCTTCAATGGCTTAGCACTACTCACAGAAAAAAGTCCATACTTCTTAGCAGAGTATAAAAGGCTCTTTGTGCTCTATCCTGCTTTAGTCTCCTGACATATCCTCACAATGTCTCTCTCTACCACCCCTCCCCTAACTTCTATGCTGAAGCAATACTAAATTACTCCAACACACCACACTATTTTGTGTCTCTGTTCCTTTGCGTATGTTGTTCCTTCTACCTAAAATGCCCTACTCCACCAGGAGACACTCATATCCACCCAGGAAATTCCTCTGTGAAGGTTTTTCTCACCCCTCGAGTTGACCACTTCTGACACATTTTCACTTCCTTACCTCACATCTACTTTCTATCAGCGCATGTAGAGGATTAGACTGTGAGTTGCTCAATGGCAGACAGTTTACTTCTTTGCAGTTGTGTATTAACTCCTAGCACAGTGTCTGCATATAGCAGGTGCCAAATAAACCTATTCTGAACCAAAGTCAACCAAAGGTTCCATATATGATACATTACTATTTCAAGAAGGAAAATACATTACTATTTCACATCATTCTTAAAAGGGAAAATCAGAAAAGGTTTGAAGAAAGCAGTAGCATATGAGGCAGGCAATGAAAAGGCAAGTAACACCGAACCTAAACATCCTCAATCAAGCAAAAACAAACAAAAAACCACACACCAAAAGCAGAGGGATTGAAAAATAAATTAATGTCTGATGACTGGTGAGTATTTCAGTTTGGCTGAAGTGTGTGTAGAATAACTGGGAATACATCCGGAAAGGCCAGTTAGGGTCAGATCCAGAGGACCTGAAAGACCAGGCGGTCTGTACTTTGTCCTGTAGACAACAGAGAGTCACTGAAAGCGTCTGAGTGGGAGAATGATATGAAACGGGAAGGCCAATCAAAGAGAAGGTGGGTAGTGGCAGTGAGAACGGAAAGATACTGCCAAGATGGAATTGAAAAAATTTGGCAAATGACTTGATGTAGGACACAGTAGAGTGGCAGGAATCAAAGATAATCCTAAGTTTTAAGCCTGGGAAATTGGGGTAAATGGGAAGTAGGAGTAGGAAGGAAAGTGGTAAAAGTCAATGAATTTGGTTTTAAAATATTACATTTGAGACCTGATAAAACATCTAGTTGGGGGTATTTAGTATGAATCTGAAAGTGGGAGACAGAAACTTTTAAGAGAGGAGATATTAACCTGGGAGTTATTTATTTACACACGATAACTAAAACCTAAAGAGACGAGATGGTAAAAGATCAAGTACGTATCCTTGGTACGTACTTCTGCCATTACTTCTGCCATAGTAATTATAACATTTTTGTACTAATTTGAAAACACGTCCATTTCTCTGACTCTGAACTCCTTGAGAGAAGAGGTCATGATTATCTTTGTGTCTTTTTCAAAAAAAACCAAGTATTCAGTGTATTTGCTGAATGAAACAGCCCCGTAATTATAGCACATGCAAAATCCAACTTCCTATGACATGTTACAACTTAATACAGTACAAAGATTATAAAAACTCTTCTTTAAAAATCTCCCTCTCACTTGTGTGTGTCAGCTAGTGACAATCTGAAGTAGATGAGTCCGTGATTACCACAGGGCAGATGCTAACGAATTAACTCTTATTCCTTCTACAATCTCTTAACCATCAAAAGTCAGTATTACCCCAGCCCTTGTCATGCTTGAAAGGAAAGAGAAAGAATACTGGCATGGCATTCATAGGGCTGTAGACTCTTAATCTGTTTGGTTGATTTTCCTGACCTTTATGTGTCTGTTCATCGCAGTGGACTGTGCTGCTCGCACCAGACCCTCCAGTTCAGCGCCACTGAAGTTCTTGGTCTCCATGGCAAGTTCTTTGATGTCTACATCAGCAGAGAGCAATTGATGCCCTCTCATCCTTGCTGTGTGGATGTGAAGGATCTGTAGTCGACCTTTCTCATCTGGCAAACCTGATACAATTAAAAATAAAACGGACATTTTTCCAGTCTCGAAAGCATCGTCAGAGGAGATTATTATAATCCTAATGCTTTTCTTATAGGTACTGAAGCATGTAAACATCTGCTTCTCATGATATAAAACTTTTCTAACAAACACTAAGTCATAGGAAATTGTTCCTGCTAATAAACCCTAAATGCCACACCCCACCCCTACTGATCAGTGGCAGATCTGCTTACCTATTTCCATTTTAACTTCCAGTCTTCCAGGTCGAAGGAGAGCCTCATCTATCAGATCTGGTCTATTGGTCATTCCTGAACACAGATGTTAAAACAACAAACAAATGATCTGAGTTTAAAATTAAGATAAAATGTCCCTTTAGTATATGTAAGAATAACAATTTACCTACTAAGCTAAGAGGACGTTCTATAAAAGTCAGATAGAAAACCAAATTATTCTCAAAAATAGTATTTGTTCTTGATCTGTTCTAATAAAAATATCTGGAGACTCTGCTGTAGTATTTCACGATTGTACAAGTCAATAGAATATAAATGTAATGAAAATTTCCAGGATCTAAAAGGAAAATTTAAAGTTCAGAGAAGGTAAGTACCCTGTCGGAGTGACAGAGAGGCAATGTGAACATGATCTCCCTAGCTCCAAAGTCCCTTCCCTTTTTTGTAGGCTAGTGGTTTTCAGCCTTCATAAAATAGCAGTTTGTTTTTTTTCTTCCCAAAAGTCATCTTAAGAAGAAGCTCAGTAGATAAAACAGTTAAAAGAAAAAGTTATAATTATGATGTAGGATCTGAAGCTCGCTCCCTGGCCCTCCTTGACCACGACGCACCGGGAGGACTTTGGGAAGCCTGCAGGACTCAGTCTGAAAACCACCACGTTCCATCATGCTGCCTTTCTCATCTGTGGGTGAGCTATAAGCTTAAACCCGCAAGTGACTAAAACCCATCTTTTATTTTTCCTATTAAGCCCGGGCGTTAAAATAGTTCAATTCTTCAATATAACTTGATCCTAATTTGAAAACATCAGCAAAATAGTATAATTACAACTTCCATAGATGTTAATGCAGAACCTATGTGTCTAATGTTTTTGAAAGAATAGTACTTTCTTTAAAAAAGTAGACATACCAATGACTAGGATGTTGTTCAGCTGCTCTACCCCATCAATTTTGGACAGCAGCTGGTTGACGACAGTGTCATGAACTCCTGTGCTACCAGCCATGCTCCCTCTCTGTTTGCAGATGGCATCAATTTCATCGAAGATGATGATATGCAAACCACTGTTAGCGCCGAGCTATTAAGGGAAGAAATTATATTAAAGGTCATAATTTGAATGCATTATTAAACAAATCAAAAAAGCAAAACAAAGCTTTCAACAGATTGAGTTTGCTTCATTTTGATTAATATAGCAAGTGTAATCATGGTTGTTGCCTGCTCAATGGTGTTGGAACTGCAATCTCAGAATTCTGCAATCTGAAAATGCATTCCAGAACCTCGTATTTAATAGCCATAAAACAAAAATACACATTACACACTGATATATAATGTGTATATATAGAAAGTGAATTGTTTATCAAGTGACTATTAATTTACATACATTTCTTATCTCACTATTTGAAAGAACTCATACTTGTCAGATATATTTATTAAGGAAGTGAGTGCGACTCTCTCCCATTTTCCCTGAGTTTTGGTGAGAAGATTGTCCCAGAAGCAGTAGGTTTAATGTTTGTTTTATCATATTATATAGCTAAAGATTAACTCTATCCACAGGTTGCCTGGGAATTGGGCAGATGGGTGAAGATATTGAACATGATTCATCTTCACTTATATCACATGTAGACTGATTACTTCTCCCGAACAATAAAGTGAGAACAGAGACACAACTGATAAAACGAACACAGTAAAGGGAGTGCTCCTTCTTCTGCATAGTGATTTCTGTTTCAGTATATTGGAAACAGAGTCGCCATTAAAAGAAACTAGTTTACATATTTTGAACCTTTAACAGACGTGAACACTTTCGAATGCTAATAATTCACTAGGTTAATTTAACAAGGACCTTTTAATAATTTATATTAATTAAGTCTATTAGGGACCAAAGAATAAAGTAAACTCTAGAAATTTTCTTTTTCTTTTTAAACAAAAAAAATCAGTGATTAACAAAACAAGTGAAAATGAACATAACCTAACTATGACAACATATGGATAAAAAAATTAAATGATGACCACAATGAGATCAAGTATGGTTAGCATCCCTTAAATCTCTGATAAGGATATAATTTTTTTAATAAGAGGTTTATTCACTTTAAGAGAACAAAGAGTTGCAAAATAAAATAGAAATAGAATTTTAAAATAAAGCCGAGATGTTTGATACATGCAACAACTTGGATGAATCTCAAAGACATTACACCGAGTGAAGGAAGCCAGCCACAAAAGGTTGTATACTGCATGACCCCATTCATATGGCATTCTCAAAAAGACAAAACCACGAGGATGGATCAGATCGGTAGTTACCAGGGGTTATTGGCAAGGGGAGGGTGACCATAAAGGGACATCATGAGGGAATTTTTGGGGGGTGATGTAAATGTTCTGTATCCTGATTTTGGTGGTAGTTCCACGAATCTATACATGTGTTAAAATCCATAAAAGTGGCCAGGTGTGGTGGCTCACGCCTGTAATCCAAGCACTTTGGGAGATCAAGACGGTGGGGGCAGGGGGGTATCCCTTAAGGCCGGGAGTTTAAGACTGGCGTGGGTAACATAGTGAGGCGTTGTCTCTACCAAAAGAAAATCCATAAAAGTTAAACCAGAAGAGAAAAACAAATTTTATTGCATGATAATAATAAGCTAGAATAATAGAATAATAGATTCCATTATTCATATTCAGAGTATTGTTCATTCTTTAATGCAAATCTATATAAGATGATAGTTACATGTCTATCAAAGTTTCTAAAATTTAACTAGGTTTTATTTTTTTTCCCGAACATTACTTACAAATTGTTCTCCTTCCACAAATATTTTAAAACTTAATTTCAAATCTAAAAAAAAATCAACTTCATTTCCCAATATCATTGCATTTCCTGAACAGATGTCTAATGATATAAATGATAGCTTTCTTCTTATTAAAAAATTCAATACCAAACTGTTCATCTTTCCATCTATAGAAAAAACTGGGAATGAGGAATTATAATTACAACCTTAGCTTTGCCAAAGCACTTCTGTATAGTAGGATATTAATTCTGGCCATCTTTAGTTTGAAACAAGAATATTTCTGTTTGTGACTGAAAACCTGTGAGATTTTACATTATTTTTTAAAGACACTTTTAATTCAAGCTTGTCTGCCCAATACAGCATGAAACAAAAAGCTGCTACAATGTACGAATTTTGCTGTCAATGTGCTTTATGTTGCTGCTGCCATCATGACTTCCTTCTCAGTCCGACCTCAAAAACCACCTATGTGGACAGGGATAAAGACAATAAGAACACTGTGTTTGATTAAATGATCACAGGGCGATCTGTCCTAAACATAATTTAGTACAATTCTGACCTTTTCAGAACCTTACTAATCTTGTTACCTGTCATCAGGTCCCTTCCCCCAACCTAGTCAGTACAATAACACCAATTTTTACAGGTGTATTACTTAAATAAAGGCAAGTTCTTATTGCCATAAATTAGGAATCAGGTAAGGAAGATGTCAAGATTAATGTTCACAGATTAATACAGTTGAATCATCAATAAACTCTTTACCAAAGGATTTAAGTTTCCACAATGCAATCCTCGTCAATTCATTGGTTTCTAGTTGTTTTTACCATCTGCAAAGTTTTTCTCCATAGAAACGGAGCTGATGCTGTTGAGCTCCTGGCAACAGCTTTCGAAAGTCGCTGTTCTATATTTAACTAGTCTGACCTATATGCAAGTGCTCATCTCCATTGGCCTGGACTGTCCAGAATTACAGAGGTGATGCTTTCCTTTATTATGTAACACACATATACCCTCCATGGGGTCATTAGCGAAGTATAGCAAGCCATTTCTGGATGTAAAGATTGAGAAAAGTATAACTGAAAAGGCTGGCTATGATGAATATATATCTAGAAATTCTTTGCCAACTCGGTTTATCATTAGTAGTATAATTTTTAAACTGTCTGCAAGTTTTAAAACAGCACCAAAGTTACCTGTGTAGCCATATGGAAACTATCGCAACTGAAATTTTTATAAAATGTTTCTTTGCATGACATTTTAACTCGTCTATGCCTAGTGCTTAATCCTTGGTATTTCATCAGGGTCCATTAGACCTAATTGTCAGTTTTTGAGGTTTTTTTTTTTTTTTGAGCAGTTCTTAGTATTTATAAAGATTGATATCTTCTGACTCTTATTCCTTTTTAAAAGTCTTCCGAAGACCAAAAAGGAAAATGTACTTTTAAAAATAGAATAAAACTATTCTATTTTGCAATTACCACAGGGATCCACTGGATCTTTTTCTGTAAGACACATTATGCTGTTTCACCACCCTAGAAATTATGTCACCATTACTCATCAATTATTCCCAACTATGCTAAAAAAGATTAAAATAATAAGAATACAGAAGAATGATGCAACAGTGAAATAAATATCACAATGACATCATTCTTCACTTTTCTTATTGTGCTGCCCGAAGTACTGCACCATCTTTCAAGAAGGTATAAAAGAAGTCTGGAGACAACATCTTTGTGGCGTGATTTTAGCTTTTATTGAACACAATTGAGAATTCTGATAATTGGCCAGAATGGCAAAGCAAATCAACAGACGAAGACGTTTTACAATTATTAGATGAGTCAGAAGATGAATTCATAGACTGAGATAGCAGCACTTGAGACACTAATGAAGATGGTGAAATTGATCATTTAAAGTAAAATCTCAGACTATGTGCCTTCAGATGATGATATTCTACATAGTTCTCAAACTCGAGAATCAATGAGTAAACAATGTATTTCTAATCTAAGGACAAAAAGAACTTATTCAATAGGAAGTCTTCACTGTGCAATATTTTGTGACAAGAAAATAGGCCATCCCATTTTGCTTTAAGGGCACGTGACAGTATTCTTTCATCTTTTATGTCATTTGTGTACCAAAATTTTCTTGATATTGTTTGTAAGTAGACAGATGATGAAGAAAGGTACTATATAGAGAGTGACCAGAAGAAATAGATGAAGCAGACATTTAAAAAAGTGGATTGAACATTCTGAAAGGTGTCCACAAATATAAAAATGAAAATGTTTTGCAATTATGGAACATATGATGGCCATCCTCTCTTAAACAAAATTATGAGCCAATGATTTCCAAAAAATTCTTAAAGTATTGTGTTTTGAAAATATAAGTATAAGAAGAAGAACCAGAAGTAATGATAATCTAGAACCCATCAGAGATGTATTTGAAATTTAGAATCCGTATTTACAAGTTCACGCAGGACAACTGATCAACAGTTGGTTGTATTCAGAGGCTCCTGCCCATTTTGGGTATACAGGTTGAGCATCCCTAATCTGAACATCCAAAATCCAAAAGGCTCCAAAATCTGAAAGGTGTACAACCCCATTTATTCAGTGTCCTGAAGGGAGTTACTAAAGTGATCTTTTAATCAAAACACAACACTGTAGGTGGCAACTGAAAGTCTGTTGTTGTTTGGTGTTGCTATTGTGTAACAGCTGTTACAGGTATTCTGGTGATTCTACTGTGCTGCTTAGTTACCCGAACACATCATTTTTTCATTGTATTAATGATATGTCATATGTTTTACTGTTAAGTACTTATGTGTGAATACGTAGAAGAAAATGATTACTTATTGGTAGCATGTAAACTCAGAGTTAGAAATGATGGTGATGCCAAACCACCACAGATTGTCCACATGGGGTGGCTGAGATAGTCACGCTTTTGCTTTCTGATGGTCCAGTGTACACTAACTGCTTCATTAACAAAATTATTAAAAATAATGTATAAAATTACCTTCAGTCTATGTGTGTAAGGTGTATATGAAACATAAATGGATTTCATGTTTAGACTTGGGTCCCATCCCCAACATACCTCATTATGTACATGCAAATATTCCAAAAACTGAAATTTCTAAATACTTCTGGTCCCAAGCATTTCGAGTGAGGGATACTCAACCTGTATATGCCTTCAAAACCAGGAAAAAATGGAGTAAGAATTTAGTTTGCTATATTTAAGTTCTTATTTAATATTTTAATAGTTTTTCACCATGTTTTTATTATGTTTGTAAATTATTTGGAAAAAAACTTAAAAATAATTTTTTAAAAGGAGTTTATTCAATTGGGTTGGTGAATGGTGGTAACTATTTTTCTTGGTATACTGAAGGTTAAAAAGATATCTGAAGCAGAAAAAAATTGTAGTATTAGGGATAAACTGTAAAACTGAATTGGTTCTGGGACCTCTGAAGAGTTGAAATCAGTTATTAGACGTGCACCAACCTACCAAGACCCATGCCTGCTGGAACCAATGAGGCTGAGATAGAGTCCTAAACATGAACAAGAACTTAATTCATTCTCTCCTGGAATGTAGGGAAGAAAACCAGGTTGTCTAAAATTGAAACAATCAAGTACCCAACAAGCAAAGTGAAAGCATTAAAAGGGTTACTATAAAGGCAATATTTAAAATTTATTTTAGGCCAGGCATGGTGGCTCATGCCTGTAATCATAGCACTTTGGGAGGTCGAGGAAGGAGGACTGCTTGAGCCCAGGAGTTCGAGACCAGTCTGGGCAATAGCGAGACCATGTCTCCACAAAGAATAAAAAAATTAGCCAGGAATGGTGGCACATGCCTGTAGTCCCAGCTGCATGGGAAGCTGAGGCAAGAGGATCACTTGAGCCTAGGGGTTTGAGGCTTCAGTGAGTTATGATGATACCATTGTACTCTGGGGCTTGGGTAACAGAGCAAGATACCATCTGGAAGGATGGAATGAAGGAAGGAAGGGTAGAATATGACAGGATAGATTAGATTTAGTAAAGCCTACTAGATTTAAAAAAAATATGAGATGTTATATTAATATTTCTGAATGTTATTCATATTGATCAATGTAAATCTATTATTCATTTTAATACCTGTATGATATTCCTTTTCTTACTGGGGAGTAGTCAAGATGTTTCTTCTTTTTCTTCCATTATAAACAGCACAGCAATCAACACCCTGGTACACATCGTTTTGCATAAAAGTGAAAGAGTGTCTCTCAAGGGTAGCTATACTGAAGTAGAACTCATGGGTCATGGGGTTTGTGCATCTTCACTTTTGTAAGATGTTGTCAAATTAAACTGTAAGATACTACCCACTTGGTATATTCTCCTAGTTTATACTCCAACTAGTGATGTATATGAGACTCTGTTTTCCCACAACCTCACAAACTCTTGTTGTTACCAGACTTTGTAAATTTTGCCAGGTTATGAAGTAATATCTCTTTTACTACACATTTTCTTGAGCATCCTTTCATTTGCTTATCTTCAATTGGGTTCTCTCTCTGAGAACTCCCTTTGAAGTTGTTTTTAATTGTGGTGTTTGTCTTTTTCTTATTTATTATACAGGACTTATGAGGCTTTATTATCGAGGATGCCAATTCTTTGTGGAATATTAATATATACATTGTAAACATCTCTCAGTTTGAGACGTTTGTAGTTAGTGTAATTTATCATACAGAATTTTCTTTATATTAATGTATCCAAATTAACATTTTTTAATGGATTTAGTTTCTATATCTAACAAAGAAATTCTTCTGTGTTCTCGAATCTTAAAGGTTTTGCCTATTTTTCTTCGAAAAAAGTTTTCTCCTATAAGTTTTAGAGTTTTTTTTTTTTGTAAATCCATTTTATAATTTTTATGATGTGAGATAGGGATTTCATTTTATCTTTTTCCAAATGGATCGCCAATTATCTCAGTCTCATTCATGGAACAGTCTATTCTTTTCCCTCTGATTTGTACCATTACTTGTCATACAACAAGCTCTCCCTTCCTGTGTTCTAATCTGTTTCCTTACCTGGTCTGATTTTGCATGAATATAATATAACATTGTTCCAATTACTGTGGCTTTCCAGTATGTCTTGATATTTGATAAAATAAATCTTCATTACTGTTCAAAACTTTCACGGCTACTAAAGCCTCAAAAAAAAATTAGAATCAAGCTGTCAAATACCAAAAAGTTCCTGTTATACTTGATTGGAAATGCATTCAACTTATAGATCAATATGGGCATAACTGTCATTTTTATATTATCAGTATTCCTATACATGAACATCTTATATCTCTTATTGGCTCTTAAAAGATTTTCAAAAATATTTATAATTTTCTCCCTAAAAGTTTTGTACATTTCTTGTTAGAGTTAATCCTAGGTACTTTATGTTCTGATTGCTGTTGTAAGTGAAAAATTTTTTAAAGTTACATTTTTAGTATTGTCACATTTTCTTTGAGTCTTGTTATTCCTTTTTTGCCTTCTCTAAAGTATTTGAGTTTTCTCTGCTTCTTTCCCAGCTCTTCCCCATGCTTTGGAAAAGTTTGAGAGTTTTTTTTTTTTTTTTTTTTTGAGACAGAGTCTCACTCTCTTGCCTGGGGCGAGTGCCGTGGCGTCAGCCTAGCTCACAGCAACCTCAAACTCCTGGTCTCAAGCGATCCTACTGTCTCAGCCTCCCGAGTAGCTGGGACT
>CAUYSK010093994.1:0-23164 GCA_963575035.1 Avahi laniger | reverse complement strand
CTGTCATGAGGAATAGTTCTGTTTGTTCAACAGGCCGTGTCCGGACCTATTGTCCTCTGGCCCCAAGGAGAGCACATCCAGTTTCGCTGACTCTGGGCTTAAGCCAGTTTTTGCCCAGGGATGGTCCCTACAGTAGATCATTCACTAAACATTTCCCCAGATTACTTAAGTAGAAATTAGGTAGGTGCTAACATGTGTATACAGAGACTTGGGTATCATTTTGAATGGAGCTGGGCGTCCTGTATCTGATCCTGAGGAGTTAAACACAGGTAAGTGTTGGCTTAGTCCTTACCAAAAGGCTGTATACAAATGATGTTTTAGATTTTAAGTCCTTTTCCCACTGCTGTATAATTTTAGTTAAGAACTGGCTCACGAAGCCAGGCACAGTGGCTCACACCTGTAATCCTAACGTCCTGGGAGGCCGAGGTGGGAGGATCGCTTGAGCTCAGGAGTTCAAGACCAGCCTGAGCAAGAATGAGACCCCGTCTCTGCTAAAAGTAGAAAAAATTAGCCGGGCATGGTGGCGCACGCCTGTAGTCCCAGCTACTCAGGAGGCTGAGGCAGGAGGATCACTCGAGCTCAGGAGTTTAAGGTTGCAGTTACCAAGCAAGACTCTATCCCAAAAAAAAAGGCCAAACAAACCAAAGAATCGGGTCATGTAAGTTCACAAGTCAGTTTTACTCTGTAGTTTGTTACTTATTGCTATTAAACATGCTTCTTTCAGAAATATACATTTCCCTCAAGGTAATTCAATTATTATCATTCAGCTTGCTAAATTTAAATGACAACTGCTGGCACACAAGAACACGACTTTCCATTTTTACTATTCTGAAAATAGAGCACAAATTAAGAGCATTGAGAAGTAGGGTACGACTGTCACCTGTGGAATCTTGAATTTAGAGTTGACTTCCTTGTCTGCTAATTTTTTTCAGTACCAAAATAAGTGTCACAAATAGCACCCTTTCTCAGAAGATTTCCAGATTTAGAATAACAGACACAAGCTTAATAAAAGGGTAGTAATGCAACATAGTCAGGAAGCTTACACGCTGCCTGCTGGCTCATTGTTTGCAGTAGATGCTATACTGTGATCCCTGAGGAGAGTTCACATACCTTCCCTTTAATTTCTGACATAAGATGCTTGGTTTTTTCCTTAAAGCACAGATCTAGAAAGATGTGCAGAGAGCACTTTCCTTAGTGGATGGACCAGACCGCATCATGACAAGACTCCTTGGATCTTCCTTGTGTCTTTGTCATGGGGTACGCATCAGCCCCAGAGTTGAGGACACGTGGTCAGTAGAGAGCCAAATGTGCTATTGTTTGAATTCATTTTTTCTTTTTGATACCTTAAATTTGAATAACATTTTTAAGGATTTTCATACCTGTCATTTAGCTCCATTTCTTCTGTCTGCAAATAAGAAGTGACTTGGTCAGAGAGAGGGTCTGGAGCCTGCGGGTAAGGCTCTCAGTTGAGGGCACACGCTCTTAGCTTCCTTCCCGATGTTGGCAGGCAGGGGGCCTCCCAGAAACACTGGTTTCTCCATTGGGAATGCTCAGACCGGGGGTGGGAACCCTGCAGCCTTAAGGCCACATGTGGCCGCCTAGGTCCTTAAGTGTGGCCTTTGGACTGAATCCAAATTTTACAGAACAAATCCTTTTGTTTTTATTAATACATTTTTGTTTGTCTTTTATATTTTTATTTTATTTTTAAAATGAACATATTAAAAATACCAAAGAATAAAATGATTTTCAACAAAATAATCCTCCCAGATTGACCAGCACAATCAGAACATTAGTAAACTATAAGGGCTACGTTGATGGCTGCTACACTCGTAATTTAGTTCTAACTTCCCCTGCCTGACTGGACCACTACCGCACGAGGCTCGGTGGTGAGAGTTTATGGGGGTCAAGTATGCCAGTCTGTTATCAGCTTTTGACAGCAATACACTGTGTTTCTGTTTGAAGTGGAATTTGTGAATAGTTGCACAGCTCGACAGTATTTTTTAATTCTGTCTGCTTAACAGCCCATCGTGTCAACGAAGACCAAGAAAACACTGAAGAAAGAAAACAAATTTTTTTAATGAGGATCGGAAATTGCAATATTATATAAACTGCTGCTTATGTCCTGGGGGCAGGGGCAGGGAGGGGGAGGGAAAGGAAGCCATTCAGCGATGAAATTGTGAAAGAATGCGTTGTCGAAGTTGTAGAATGCTTAGACCCGGATAAAGTTTCAAAGTACAAACAACTGATCAACAGCATGAATTAGCCTTCAACTTAATAGAACACCGTCATGCAAGACTTCAAAAGGAAAATGTATATTATTCAGTCACTTTGGATGACTCAACTGATACTACTGACTCAGCACAGGTTTTACACTTCATTCCAGTCATAACAGAAGATTTTCTTTGCTACGAAGAGTTACTTGCTTTGGGTACTCTTGGGAACAGAACACGGGGAATAGATATCTTCAACAGCTTTCATGATGAATGTCATGAAGTTGGACTGAATTTGGTAAATTTAGTGAGTGTATGTATAGGCAGTGCATCTTCCATGACAGGAAAACACGAAGGGTTTATTGCACAGATTAAAAAAAAGGATATTAACAGATCCAGATGCTCTCATTTCTTTTCATTGTATCTTGCATCAGCAAAATCTCTGTGCTAAAGCTCCTATTTTAAATGACACTTTTCAACAATTTACAAGTATTGTTAACTATATTCTGCAAATGCAACACCGCATCAGTTTTGTAACATGCTACAGTCGAATGATGAGGTATTCAGTGTGGATTTGCCGTATCATTCTAAAGTGCGTTGGCTGTCGCAGGCACAGGTGTTAGCCAAAATTTTATCTGTGTGAGAACAGAGTTAAATTTTATGAAGAACAGAATCAGCAATGTGAATTATTACAAGAAGATTTCTATAAGGATGCAGCATTTCTGTGCGATACCATGTCAAAGCGACTTGAATATTTCTTTGCAAGGTAAAACTAAGTCTGTATGTGATATGTGTGGCAAAAATTCCAAGCATTTCAAAGAAGCTATCTTTTTCCAAAATACTTCTTAAAAAGGAAATTTCGGATGAACATTTTCCCCAATTAGCAAAGGTCATTGATGAGCAGGATGATATATGCAAATCATTTTAAAGTCATTGTTTTATGCAAAGAAAGATCCAATTGAAATATGGTAAAATGCAGTAAAATACCCACACCTTTGGCAGAATGCCCGAAAAATGCTTTCTTGCTTTTCTACCACTTATTGCTGCAAATCTGCATTCTCCTACCTAACCCAAATCAAGATGCCCTTAAGGTCAGAAATGACTGATACCCATCTAGAGGATCAACTGAAATTGCAGACTTCCATGCCACAAGTAAATATTCAAATGCTTTCCAACAAAAAACAGACAAAATGAATTCATTAAAAGCTTAGCTAACTTTAAAATTAACAAATAGTTTTCATTTTTTAAATTATTAAGTACATAGTAGTTAGATTTTTACAAAATAACATACATTCTTAAGTATATGTAATTAAAGTTTCTTGAATGCAGCCTTACTTGATTACAGCTAAATTAATGTGGCCTTCCAACATAAAAAGTTTCCCCAGCCCTGGCTCAGACCATGGCTTCAAATCAGCATCTTCAGAAAAGAGGCCCTGGTTTGCACAGCATGTTTGAAGCACTTTGGCTCATTTCTGTGTCCTAGCCACTGAGTCACTCCTTGATACATTTGTATATCACATACTCTGACAGTCATATGTCATGCTTTAATTGCTTTAAAATTACCTTTTAATGGAGTTTCAACTTACCGTAATTTTGGTGTTGAATTGCTAACAATCTGATAGATTTCAAAGATCAGTTATTATTTATTCTCCCAATGTAAAAGAATAATTGTGTTGGACCATGCGTGGAGGCAGCAAGCAAAAAAGAAAAAATATTGTAACATGTAAATGAAAGCACCTAAATGTTTGTGAAAGCAGCCCCGCTATCTACTGTTAATCAGTTCTCAGTTCTCCTAAGTAGCATGTGCCTCAGAGCTGTGGACTCTAATTGAAAACGTTCTCCTGTTGAGGAGCCTTATTTCATCACTCTTCTGTACTGAATAGTTCTTTCCAAAGCCATGGTTTAGCCTCATTTTCTTTTCAGTTTCCTTGCTGTGGAATGCTGAGGGTAGAGTGCTTCTCTGGTTTTGTGGGTTTGTATGGCCCTTCAGGTGTAAACATAGTTTTTAGCGGTTCTCGATGATGGATTTTAGAATGGGTGGTATAGCCCTCATCGTGATGCTGCTCTTTAGCCTGTTTGGCTAAAATACTCCGTATTTGAGGCTGTCATTAGGAGCCTGGCATATGAATTGAATTGTATGGGAAAGTACTTTTAGGAGTAAAATGACAGGTGATGTTAACAAAGGTTTATTTACCACATCTTATTAATACATTAAAACTCAAGTGGTCCTTTGAACTTAGAGAATCTTATTTTAAGGTAAGCAAAACCACAAGGATGGTTGAAAAATTAACAGCTTTGATTGGGTTACCATATAAATACACAATATGAGTTTTACCAATTGAATGAAAGTTCAAGACAAATCCTGTGAAGAGGCTGGTAATTTATGATGGTCCAGAGAGTTAAAGTGATGAGATGTGAAGGTACAGGTCTAAACTCTCTGACAGGAGACTTGTCACATTGAAAAATGAAACCTGACACCCATTGCAGCAATGTTCTCCATGCAGAATCTTGAGTTTAGAGATTTGCGATCTTGGGGAACAACGTGCACACCCAGGGTGAAATTTCAGCTGATAAGGAGATCTCACTTACAGGGCTGTATCAGTCAGGCTTCTGCCAGGGAAACAGAGGCCATTCTAGGTATTCCATGTAGGAGTGGTTTTTTTCCTGTTCTTTATTTTTCCTTTTAGCCGCCTTATTAAGATATAATTGGCATGTAATAAACTGCCTATATTTGAAGTATACAACTTCTTAAGTTTTGAACTATTATATATAAAAGAGAATGACTGTATCCTTCACCCTTCCCTGGTCAAGTCTCTCTTTGCCCATTTATCATCCTTTCTTCTCACCCTTACCCACCCCTCCCCCAGCCCCACTGATCTGCTTTCTGTTACTATAGATTAATTTGAATTTTCTAGAATTTTATACAAGTGGAATCACACAGTAGGTACTCCTTCTTGTCTGACTTCTTTTACTCAACATAATGATTTTTAGGTTTAGCCATGTTGTGTGTATCAGTAGTTCATTCCTTTTATTGCTGAGTAGCGTCCTGTTGTATGCTTTACCTTGATTTGTTTATCTCTTCACCTATTGATACACAGCTGGACAGTTTCTAGCTTTCAGCTATTGTGAGTAAAGCTGCTGTGAATATTCATTTAGAAGTCTTTATTGGACATCTGCTTTCTTTTTAAATACCTGGGCATAGAAAGGCAGGCTGGGCCATATGGTAGATGTGTGCTTAACTTTTCTAGAAACTGCCATACTGTTTTCCAAAGTGGTTGGACCATTTTGTATTCCTACCATGAGACGGTTCCGGTTGCCAGTGCTTGGTACATGAATCTTTTTAATTTTGTACATTCTATAAGTCTCTATGTTGGCATCTTCATTGTGGCTTTAATTTCTTTTTTTTCATAAGCACCAGTGATGTTAACATCTTTTTATGTGCTTTTTTGCTATCTGTATATCTTCTTTGGTGAAGAGCTGGTTTAAATCTTTTCCTGTTTTTAAAATGGGATGGTTTGTTGAGAGTTCGTTATGTAGTCTAGTTACAAATTCTGTATCAGATAAGTGATTGCAAATAACTTTTTCCCATACTGTGGCTTATCTTTTCATTCTTCTAAGTGTCTTTTGAAGAACAGAAGTTCTTAACTTTGATCAGTCAAATTTATCAATTTTTTTCTTTTAATGATTGTGCTTTCGGTATTTTATCTAAGAAATAATTTCCCTAACCCAAGGTCACAAAGATTTTTCTCCTAGTTTTCTTCTAGTACTTTTATAGTTTTAGGTTTTACATTTAAGTCTATGATACATTTTGAGTTAATTTTTATATAGTACAAGGTATGGATTGAGATTCATTTTTTAACATTATGGCTACCAATTGTTCTGACACCCTTTGTTGAAAAGACTTGTCCTTTCTCAGTTGAAGCCTTTCCACCTTTTTTGAAAATCAGTGATGCATACATGTGTTGATCTATTTGTAGACTGTTCTATCCCATTGAATTGTCTATTTTAGTGTTAGTACCACACTGGTTTTTTTTTGTTGTTTTTTGTTTTTTGTTTTTTTTTTTTGAGACAGAGTCTCACTTTGTTGCCCTGGCTAGAGTGAGTGCCGTGGTGTCAGCCTAGCTCACAGCAACCTCAGACTCCTGGGCTCAAGCAATCCTACTGCCTCAGCCTCTCAAGTAGCTGGGACTATGGGCATGCGCCACCATGCCCGGCTAATTTTTTCTATATATTTTTAGCTGTCCAATTAATTTCTTTCTATTTTTGATAGAGACGGGGTCTCGCTCTTGCTCAGGCTGGTCTCGAACTCCTGAGCTCAAACAGTCCGCCCACCTTGGCCTCCCAGAGTACTAGGATTACAGGCGTGAGCCACTGCGCCCAGCCTGTTTTTTGTTTTGTTTTTTTTTTTTGAGACAGAGTCTCACTGTGTTGCCCGGGCTAGAGTGCTGTGGCGTCAGCCTAGCTCACAGCAACCTCAAATTCCTGGGCTCAAGCAATCCTCCTATCTCAGCCTCCTGAATAGCTGGGACTACAGGTATGCACCACCATGCTTGGCTAATTTTTTCTATATATTTTTAGCTGTCCAATTAATTTCTTTCTATTTTTTGGTAGAGATGGGGTCTCACTCTTGCTCAGGCTGGTCTCGAACTCCTGAGCTCAAATGATCCACCCACCTCAGCCTCCAAGAGTGCTAGGATTACAGGTGTGAGCCACCGCGCCCGGCCTGTACCACACTGTTTTGATTATTGTAGCTTTATAAGTCTTGATGTCAGGTTGTGTAAGTCCCCCAACTATGTTCTTTTTAGAAGTTGTCAACCCAGTGTGGTGGCTCACACCTGTAATCCTAACACTCTGGGAAGGCTGGGAAGGATTGCTTGAGTTCAGGAGTTTGAGATCAGCCTCAGCAAGAGCGAGACCCTGTCTCTACAAAAAATAGAAAAAGTAGCCAGACATGATAGTGCACACCTGTAGTCTCAGCTACTCAGGAGGCTAAGACAGGAAGATCACTTCAGCCCAGGAGTTAGCAGCTGTAGTGAGCTATGACGGCACCACTGCACTCTTGTGAGGGATGGGGGTGTGGGGACAACAGAGCAAGACCCTCAAAAAAACAAAAAATGTTGTCAGTTATTCTGGGTCCTTGCATTTCCTTATGAATTTTAGAAGACACTTGTCAATTTCTGCAAAAAAATCCTGGAATTTTGATATAGAGATTTTGTTAAATCTCTAAATTAATTAGGGGATTAACATCTTAACACTATTTAGTCTTTTGATTCATGGACACGTTATATCTCTCCATTTATTTAGGATTTTAAAAACTTCTATCCACAGTGTTTTTTAGTTTTCAGTGTAAAGGGCTTACATGTTTTTGTCGGACTTACTCCTATTTTATTCATATTTTTTGATGCTACTGTAAATGGAATTTTTTTTGAAATTTCAATTTCTGATTATTAGCATGTGGAAATAATGATCGATCTTTATATATATATTGATCTTGTGTCCTGCAATCTTGCTAAAACTCATTTATTAATTCTGGTAGTTTTGGTGGTTTTTTTGTTTTTTGTTTTGTAGAATCCATTGGACTTTCCAAATAGGAAAGATTTTAATATAGGGGATTAAGGGCTCACACAACCATTAGAAAGTCTGGGGAAAGAAATTTAGGAAAGCCACAGTTACTGTTGATGAAATTAGAGTGCTGGTTCCCAGGGAAACAGTGATCTTAGCTGTCTGTAGCTCCAGTATGGCTTTAGGCCATCTGGAAGCTGCTGTAGAAGTGGAAAGTCCTATCTGCTGTTACCATGTGTCTTTTTGCAACTGTTTCTGGAGAATATTGACTTCTTTTCTGCCTTCCAGATCTCAGTAGGGTGCCTCTTCTTGGTGGCTGCTGACCTGGAACCATATGTGGAACAAGATTCTGAGAAACGTAGTTCTAGGCTTTTCCCTACACTGCAGGGAAGATGGGCATGGCAATGAAGGCAGTTGACAGTCTGGCTCAGAGGGCATTAATAGGGATACATGTAAGATCCTGTGCTTGGTTGTGGAAGAGTGAGGTAGGAATACTGTGAAAAAATAGGGGTGTTAGCTGTCTGTAACTCAGTAAAATGTGATTTCCAAGAAAGTGAGCAGGCTCTTTGACAGTACTGGCAGTGGTGTATCATCTGGGATGATGAAGTAGCAGGCCCACTCTATTTGGTCTTGCCTTGCCCAATAATTGGATGAATGTAGATAAACTAGAAAATGTTTAAGGGAAAATGACCCCAGTGGTAAGGGAATAGGTCATGAGTAAAATGTTTGAAGGAACTAGGAATGCCTCAGGGATGCATGATGGATAAGCACAATTATTTAGAAGATTTATTCTTTGTGATCCGAAAAGGAAGGCTTAGGACCATTGGGTGGCAGCTGTAAGGAGACATTTCTCAAGGCAATATGAAGAACTTCCTACCCAGTTGTGCTAAAATCGAATAGGAAGCTGTCTCTCTCTTTGTTAGAGATTGCTGGGCTGCCCAGCCAGAGTATATAAGGCGTTAAGATAAGTGGTTTGAAATTCCGTGTTCTTCAGACATCATTCTAACTCTGAACTTCTTTGCAGGGAAAAATTCCCAAATCATTGGTTACAACTTTTCTCACGTGGTATTTCTGAAAGTAAAAACAAGTTTTAAAAAATATATTATCTTTATTTGGTTTCAGTAATTCCAAACAAGCCAATTCCTTGCATGTGCCTCAAAACTGGAAAACTCACTTGATGTCTCTGAAATCTGCATTCACCCTACAGCTGATGGCACTCTTGGATGGCTAATGTCTTAGTGCCTTACATTTGCTGTCATCCAGCTAGCAGTTGTCCTTGCCTGCACATGTACGGATTGATCCTAGCTATTCCTAATGCCATCATTTCAACAGAGTTTCATGCAGTTGGTACTACATGAGTTGTTCAATTGCCTTTTTTTTTTTTTTTTGAGACAGAGTCTCACTGTGTTGCCCAGGCTAGAGTGCCGTGGCATCATCTTAGCTCACAGCAACTTCAAACTCCTGGGCTCAAGCGATCCTCCTGCCTCAGCCTCCCGAGTAGCTGGGACTACAGGCATGTGCCGCCATGCCCGGCTAATTTTTTCTATATATTTTTAGTTGTCCAGCTAATTTCTTTCTATTTTTAGTAGAGACGGGGTCTCGCTCTTGCTCAGGCTGGTTTTGAACTCCTGAGCTCAAAACAATCCGTCCACCTCGGCCTCCCAGTGAGCTAGGATTACAGACGTGAGCCACTGCACCCGGCCTCAGTTGCCTTTTAAAGTACCTTCATAAAGATTACACAAAGATTACTTTGGTATTAAAACAAAGAAATAACAAGGCATAAGCTTGATATTAATGAGGTCATGACTCAATGAGAAATGACTGAATTCCATATTTTCTTGAAAAGAAACAACCAAGTGCATTATACCTGTGCTACTCAAAGTAAGGTCCAGGGACCAGCAGCTTGTTAGAAATGGAGAATTGTAGGCCCCATCCACACCTACGAAATAAGAATCTGCATTTAATGAGATTCCCATTAAAGTTTGACAAGCATTGCTTTATACAGCCTCAGAAAAAGAAGATAACCCAGATGTAGAGGGAGTTCTGTTACATTTTTTTGCTGACATGTAAAAGTATTACTTGTCATATGTCACACAATATAACTGAAAGCAGGAGAAATTTCTACGTCACTGTAAATCAATGAAAAATGCCTTTACCTTAATTTTTCTAGGTTTAATGTTACTGTTTTTTCTCATGAGCCACTTAGTCTCAATGATTTTTGTGCCCCCGTGCTAACTGGCCTTGTCTGCTAATTTAGTATGTGCAGATTACATTAGCATCTCATTAAATTTCCTTAGTGAGATCCAGCAAATGAAAAAATGTTAAGAACAAATCCAACACAGATATTTGGAGTACCCTACTATGTAATTTCCTCTGCCTGAATGGATATATTCCAACATGCTCTCTCTTTTTTTTAGTTGCACATTTTTAATTAAAAGCACTCTAAATGGATACTTTGAGCATTTTGCTTAATTCTTTTCATTGCAATCTTTTGTTAATTTTTCTTACCCCAAACATGCATGTGGTATCATTAATCTTTAATTGGTTATGATTGGCAATGGTTTTTTGCCTAATTATTTTCTTACTGTCTTATAAATTGCCAAGATTACCTTTTGTCTTCTAAGGAAATACATGTCTGTGTGAGTAATATATATTAATATTAGATGCATTTTGAGAAACCCTGTTTAAATCTGCATTGGGCCCAGTTCTCAGTGTGCAGATAGTAGAATTCACTCTCACTGGTGTGCAGGGTTTATTCAGTCGTGAGGCTATCTCACAGGTCCTTGAGAGGCTGGTGGTCAAATGCCTCCTAGCACCACACCATGGAACTAAGGGTCCCTTGGGACCTTTTCCTTTTCTGGGACATTCGGGAAACTGCTATCACAGGTGTAGGCTCTAGGACCATGTCTTCCCCTGCCATGCTCCCTGAGAAGATGGGTGTTCCCTGTTAAAGTCACAAATATACCTTATTAGCAGAGCATAAATCATATCTCCAAATTCAGTTGTGAAGGAGTCTGGGAAGTAGGGCAGAAGGGGCTTGGAGTTGGTGTTGATTTAGCTGGTGTATGTCCCACCACAAAGTGAAATAATATTAACAGCGTATGTGACTGTTATACCACTAAAATTCTTAGTAAGAGAATTATGTTGTGAATTATGTGGGAGAGGAACATTTTAAATACCTTTGTAGATATCTATCGTATATCTAATTGTACTTTTTAAGACAAGAAGCATTTGATCAATTAAACTATAACAATTTGAATACTTTGGGATGAAGTGTAGATTCTAGGATATTTTGGGAAATGCATTTCTGCGAATGTTGGGACTAAATGATTTCTAAAATTCCTTTTGACTCTTATGTGACTTTCATAAAGAGCTGTTAACAAAATGGTTTAAAGTAGAAGTCCTTGAAAAAATTTTAAACAGGTGACCAAAAGATGAGTCAATGTTTTAAGCTTTTTTTTAAATGAAATTTTGTAAAAAAAAATCGTAGATTCACATGAAGTTCTAACAAATAACAGAGAGATTCCATGTGCCATTTCCACGAATGGTAACTTCTTGCAGAACTGTAGGGCAAAGTCACAATAAAGATTTTGACATCGATACAATCTGCCGATCTTATCTTCATTTCCCCAGCTTTACTTATACTTAATTGTGTGTGTGTTTAGTTCTGCACAATTTTATCATGTGTAGGTTTGTGTATCTACCACCACTTCCAAGGCACAGAGCAGTTCTCTCACCACCAGGGTCACTCGTGTCACTCTTTTTTATAACCTCACCTCACCCCACCACCCCTTGCAACCTCTGGCAGCCAACCACTTGTCCCTTCAGAAATACTATATAAATGGAATCATACAGCATGCAACCCTTGGGATCGGCTCTTTGCATTCAGCCTAATTCCTTGGGGAGTCCTCCAAGTTTTTGATGTATTGTTATTCCTTTTTGTTGTGAAGCTCTTTTTAATCTTTTATATCATTGGTTTGCTTCTAGCCGAGTTCATGTGTTGGTTGGCTCTGTTGTTTCTATTCAGGTCTGCTTGCCTCCATTAGGCAGAGTTGGTTATGAACTAGGATCAAAGGTGCTGCCACGCTTGCTGAGCACAGAGTGTCAGAGATAGGTTTTCATGCTGTTATGGCCAGTTATCCAGACCTTAAAGGAAAGGAAGATGCTCCTGGACATCTGCAGCCATTTTCCTGTCAAGATGAATTTTGGCAGTTTGTCTAAATTGAGGTTCTTAACAATCACGTCACTCCAGTGAGCATACTGGTGGAGATTACTACTTGCAAGTGTGAAATGGTCATCCCTGCCTCTCCTTCATGTTTGAGGAACGGTGGGCTTGGGGCATGAATTCAGGAACCACTGGTCATGGCTCTAGTTTGTGGAGAGAAGTTGGTCTCTTACTGGATTTTCACAGCTTGAATTCACATCTCCAAGGTTCTGGTACTTTTGAAACAGCAAAGGCACTGCAAGCTCTCTTCAGAGCACCCCCAAAGTGAAGATGGAGAGCAGAGCAGGAAGAGCACAGGTTCCTGCCCTGCAGGTGCAGTCCAGAGGGTTGTGGGGTGAGATTTGGCTGTTGGAACTTGGAACACTGAGCGCCGAGAGGACAGGCAGCTCCGCCTCTTGTTTGCTGTTGAATTCTCGGCCTCAGCCTGGTGCCTGGCATCAAGTAGGCGCTAAAATACTGAGTGAATTAATGAGGTAGAAGGAAAGCTTTTAAAAATAGGATGCCTGTTCTTTTGGTGTGGGTGAGGGCTATTACCAAGGAAGCACAGAAAACTCTGAAGGGTGCGGGCGTGTATCGGGGAGGCTTGCTCTGGAGGGAGGTGGAAGAAGGGAGTGTATCCCTCTCCCTGCCCCCAAACTCACACCAGGCACTTGCCATCTCGGAGTCCTGGGACTCACTATTCCCTCTGCCTGATTCCTCGTCTCCCAGATAATTTTCTTCATTGAGGTGTCGCTGCCTCACAAGAAGCCTTCTGTGGACATCTCATGGAAAATAGCGCACCCTCTTCCCTGTCCCTTCCCTTGTGGACACTCTGTAGCCTCTTATCCAGCTGTTTTGTCTGTCCCTCAGCTGGAATGTCAGCTCCCTCAGGGCCGGTGACTGTCTTTCCTTTGCCCACCGTTGTATCCTCAGTGCTTACATGAGTGCCTGGCGCACAGCAGGCACTCAGTGTGTTTGTTATATGATTGAGTTCATTATTTTGAGACTTTTCTTTAAGCACATCTCCCCTGGGAGGGATAGAAAGTATCGTTCACTCCTTAATCATGCCTTTTAGTAACACGTATGTGGAGGCCCTGCTGTGTTCTGGTGTTCGTGCTGGGTACCCACGACAGGAAGACAGGGTTGACGCCCCCTCCCTGTGTTCAGAGACTCCAGGGCAGGAAACGCAAACGTACTTGGCTCCCTTTTCTGCAGTGTGATGGGTGCTCTGGAGGAGGCAGGCCTGTGAGGACAGACGCAGGAGCTTGGTTGTTGACACCTGAGGGGAGAGAGGGGACTCTTGATTGGAGGTGGGAATAAGAGGTTTTAGAAGTTCTGGTTTATGTGTTTATGTACACCAGTCCCAATTTGATTCCTTACTCAGTCACCAGAAAATGTGCTCCGGTTAATTTGAAAAATGCATGCCCTGTAAGCAGAGCCCCTGCCGCTTTCTGCCTTACCCCTGTGCTGCCCTCTCCCTGCACCTCCTCAGACACACCGGTCTCACTCCTTTACATTTGCCATTCCCTCTGTCCAGAATGTTCTCTCCCCAGATATCCACATGGCCCCTTCCCTTGCCTCAGTGGGTCTCCATTCTTAGGCCACTGTGTCAGAGCGGCCTTTCGTAAGTCACGTGGAAGAACAGGATCCTCTTCCCACCTCTGTCCTTGGCCATCTGCTCACCTGTCCTCTTTGCCGCACTGCTGCTGCCTGAAGTGTGCTTATTGTACGTCTGTTTGGTTGTGTCTCCCCACTGGAATGTAAGCCTCACGAGAGCCTGGGCTCGCTTTTGTCTTTGCCATATCCCCAGTGCTTAGAAAGGTGCCTGGCTCGTGTTAGACACCCAGTAAATGTTTGTTAAGGGAATGGAGCCCTTCCTGGCCATCCTGATAGCAGGGAGGTGGAACACAGAGGACCCCCAAACCAGTCTCTGCCTTCCAGATCCCTGGTAAAAGCAGCCGTGCTACAGAAACTCATTTCACATTCTCTGATGCTGCCAGTGACTGATGCCAGCCGCCTCAGACACCTCAAGGGCCAAATGAGAGGTGGGGCAAGAGTTGTGCGGTGTGCGGAGGAGAGCGAGTTTCTTTGGAATAGGAGTTTTCAGGGAAGGTTTCACTGAACCAAGTAGACATTGAGCCAGGACTTGGCAGTGGGCTAACGTATGACGGGCAATAAAAAGACTGGTTTCCATGTCACGCATATAGATAGGCGAGGAAAATGTGGAAGTTGGAACCCCACTGAGTGGCCCTGAATGCCAGCTCCCGGGAGTTGTAGTCCAGACACTCCAGCTCTTACCTTTCCCCCTGCACTGTCTCAGACTATCGGAGGGTTCGGCAGCAGGTCTTTAGGAACGTCCCCATCATCAGTTCTGAACTTGTATGCAGAGCGGGAGTCTTGCCATGCCTCAGCGCAGGCGGATATTGGATGTTTTCCTTTCTGTTCAAGTACTGCCTTTCTTTTAAAAAGTCACTTCTCCTCTCAACTAAGGATTATTGTGGGAAAAAAAAGAAGAAGAAAAAGAAAACATTGTTGTAGTCTTTCCTCACGCCAGAGGTTCTTAAGAGTAATCTGACTTCTTACCATTCTAGATTTATTCTATATACAGTGTTTGCACTTGCTTTATCTTTTGCTTACCCACAGGGTACTTCAGTTCTTCCAGCACTGACAAGAGTCAAGTAGAAATGACAGGAATTTGTCTCTTGCAGAGGCAGTATTAAACCCCCAGCTCCTAGCCCAGTGCTTCCTAACCTGTTCATGTCGAGACATACATAAAAAAGGTTTGTACAGCACACTGCGTTAGATGGATGAGGTTGGTTTGGGCTGCCAGCCCCAGGTTCTGGCTGGGAGTCCCTGAGGGCCAGGAGGGGCTTTGTATTCCTTACCTACCTAGAAAGCAAGCACACCTGTAAACCATCCTTGGCACAAAGTAGGGAAGGAGAGCTGCTCATAGTATTGCCTCGTGAGCTATGGTAAAGACTTAGTAAATACTTACTAAATTGGTTGAATGAATTAAATAGCAATTTGCAAGTAATGAATTTTACATCTGGCTGTGTATTTAGAGATGAGAGAGAACGTGAGTGATTTTTCCTACCCTCCAAACTTAGAAGGAACTGATGGTCGAATAGGACCCATCTAGTCATCTGGCATTTACATTTGGTTGCTGTATGGGAAGTTTGATTTTTGAGGTATAAATCAGGTAATAATGTTATTTTCTTTTAAGAGATGGGATCTTGCTTTGTAGCATGGGCTGGAATGCAGTGGTGCTGCCATAACTCACCGCAGCCTCCAACTCCTAGACTCAAGAAATCTTCCCAGCTAAGCCTCCTGAGTAGCTAGGACTACAGGCGTGCACCACCATGCCTGGCTAATTTTTTTTTTTTTTTTTGGTGGAGATGTCTCACTATGTTGCCCAGGCTGGTCTCAAACTCTTGTGCCCAAGTGATCCTCCCACCTCAGCCTCCCAAAGTGCTGGGATTACAGGCATGAGCCACCACATCCAGTGATGATAGTGATGTTACAGTGTAAGTTTAAACAAGAATTTAGAACAGTGGTTCTCAGCCCTAGCCACATGTTAGAATCACTTGGGGAGACTTCTGAAAATTCCTAGAGATTTCTTTGTAATTGATCTAGGGGTGCTGCTTGAGCAATGGTTTTGTGTTTGTTGTTCGGATTTTTTTTTTTTTTTTGAGACAGAGTCTCACTGTGTTGCCTGGGCTAGAGTGCCGTGACGTCATCCTAGCTCACAGCAACCTCAAACTCCTGGGCTCAAGCGAGTCTACTGCCTCAGCCTACCGAGTAGCTGGGACTACAGGCATGCGCCACCATGCCCGGCTAATTTTTTCTATGTATTTTTAGTTGTTCAATTAATTTCTTTCTATTTTTAGTAGAGACGGGGTCTCGCTCTTGCTCAGGCTGGTCTCAAACTCCTGAGCTCAAACAATCTGCCCGTCTCGGCCTCCCAGAGTGCTAGGATTACAGGCGTGAGCCACCGCCCCCAGCCCTGGATTTTGTTTTGTGTTGGGAAAAAATCTCAAACTTACAGAGTTTGAATCGGTATGATTTTAAAAAGACTCCTCCCACCCAGTCATTTGAGAATAAACTGCTGACCCAGTGTCACCTGTAGCCCCTTCACCAACACTGTATTGTATTTCTAACAAAAAGAACATTCTTCTGTAGAACCACAATATAACCATCAGAAGAAAAAATTAACGCTGATATATTACCATCTCTTACTCTTCAGCTCCATTAAAGGTGTGACACTTGCCTTTTTATAGCCAAAGGACCACAGGTTGCATCTGGTTGTTATATCTCTTTAGTTTCCTTCCATTTGAAACAGTTCTCATTCTTTCTTTGACTTTCATGGCCTTGAAACTTTTGATGAGTGCAGGCCATTATTCTGCAGAATGCCTATCAACGTGGAGTTGCGAGTTGTCTGATGTTTCCTTGTGATGTTATTCAGGTTATACGCATTTGAAAAGAGTATCACAGAAGTGATTCTGTGTTCTTACAGCATCCTGTCAAGTAACTCAGTTTCAGTGTGTTCCATTACCAGTGATGTTCACCTGGATTCCTTGATTAAGGTGGTACCTGCCAGGCTTCTCCTTCATATAATTACTCTTTTCCCTTTTATGATTAATAAGCATTTTATGGAGAGATGCTTTGAAACTATGTGAATATTCCATTCCTTAGCACTTTCATTTTGTTCATTTACTTATTTCTGTTTGTATAGACTCTTGTTTTCCTATTTTATACAATGGCTTATGATTTCTTACTTTCATTATTTATTTTGATGTTCATGTTGTTCCGGATTTAGCTTGTAGGAGCCCCTTCAAACTGTCTCTGTACCACTTGACATATCCCATCGTTGTTTGAGCACTCCCTTACTTCTTGACAAACATATGTTTCAGGTTCATCTAGTACTTTTTTTACCCTACCCCTCAAATTAGCTCTTTTCCCAAAGAACTCTGCTTTGTTTAGTGATGAATGTTATTTAGGAGCCACGAATCCAGATGCTAAAGGTGTTCATTGCTATCTGGATGTTGCTTGTCCTGTAGCCTTTGCAGAAAGAGACTCAGCAAAGGGATTTTTTGAAGTTCCCCAAGTGATGTTAATGCGCAGCCTTGATGGAGAGCACGAATGAATTAGAAGAAAGGTGGATCCCACACTATTTGATTTATTGTTAAGTAAATGGCAAGTTTCTAAGTCAAGTTTGGCAAAGTAAATTCTCCCTAAGGAAGTAAAATTTAAAGAGAAGACTAAATTCTACCAAGATCCATGGTAAAAAAAAAAAAAAAAGCAGGGTAAAAGCACAGGCTGTCTCCTGGAAAGCTTTGAAAAATATTTGTTTTGGAAATAAATCCACTTCTAGTAAGCATGAATTTCTATCTCTTTCCCTGAATTACCTGTTTATAGGGAAAATATTTGAAAAGGTTAGTCATTTTTTAAGAATGTATCGCATTAAAACTTATTGCTTTTTTTACATTGTATTTTTTAAAAGCAAACTTCCAATTTTAGAATAATTTTAAATTTAGGAAAAAAGGCAACTTAATGCTTTTCTTTTTAAGGCACCGAATATTTAAACAGATAATTAGGCTGTGGTTGCCTAAATATCCTTTTCTGTAGTCGGTTTCACTATAAAATGCAGAGGCCAAATGACAGCAATTTGGGCATGAGAAACCCCCTCCTCTTGCAGCGAGAGGAAACAAGAGGCTCTTAGGGCCAAATATAACAGGATTGGTGGCCTACCTACCTTAGATGGTCAACATCCACCTTGCCAGTTTTGTAAATCCATTTTCTTAAAGCAGCACACTGCTGCAAGTGAATTTTCCACAAGAGCTTCATACCTAGACAGATGTACACATAATCTGATTCCAAAGAAATCCAGCATTAGACCTAAGGAATTTTCAATAAAATCTCATCCTAGATTGTGTGAATTTTGCATATTAGACTTTTGGATATTTATGCCCAGAGGTGCAGGAGGAGAAAGGCTAGTATTTGTGAATATGGACAAAGTCAGTGACAACTTAACATGTAGGTAAAACAACTTTTTAAATTTTTGTATTCTATAAATAAATTACCTATTCAGAAGAGCCCACCTCAGTTTTGGTCCCTTATTTCATTCCTTTTGTGTGGGTTGAATGTATTAAACTCGATCTCCATTTCCCAAACTTGACTCCTTCAGGAACCATCTTTGTGATTTTTGACGTGTTTGCAAACCTGGTATTTACTTAGCATTTTTCTTTAATTTGACTCGCTTTTTTCTGAGACTCAGAGTCTCACTCTGATGCCCAGGCTGGAGTGCAGTGGTGCTGTCAAAGCTCCCTGACATTATGGGCCTGAGCCACCTCACTCAGCCTAATTTGACTCACTTTTAACTTGGCCTTAATCTAGGTGGTGTCTGTGAAACTGGGAATTTGTTATGTAGATCACATAAAATCATGAGTACTGTAGGCATTATCTGTTCAGTTCTCTGGGGATCTGAGAATTACATCTCTGTTTCTAACTCTGAAATTGAATAGACATCCAGTCTAGGGTTTCCTACCTTGAGCTTTGAAATTGTACTAGGTGGTTGCTTATATGGTTTTTCTCAGTTGATATATAGAGTAAAAATTGTTGGCATTAGAATAAATGTTCCGTTTCAAAGTTATTTTTGAAATGTGAGGTATAAATTGTCTTAATTTCTTAAGATTCACACATTTGTTGAGTTGGTATGTTTATTATTATGTCTCATTTTTATTGTAATTGAGTGGAACAAAACCTGATTGTCTTAATTTAGGTGCACTAGAGAATGCAGTTGTTCACTTAATAGGGAATACATTGATTTATAGACTCTCAGTAACTGCCTTACAAACACAAGTAAAAATATGTAAAACATGTAGTATCAATAAATGTAGAGAAAAAATATGGAATACAGAACATAAGAGTTTTATGTTCACCATTTTGAGGATGTCATGGGAAAACATCCAAATTATGATAAATACATATGTACTATAATTAATTGCATTATTTGTGAGGAATATTGCCAGAAGCCAACTGGATATTATCGTAGTCAAATCAACTCCTTTTCTTAGTGGAAATACATTAATCCTCTGTGTGTGTGTGCATGTATATTCTTTTAGGTAGATACTATAAAAGCTTATCTTAATAGGCTTCTTTGAAACTAAACTTAATGTCATGTTTTACAAAAGGGGTGATAAACCAAGATGTGACAATAATTAAATGTGGTGCGTTTTATGCATCCTTTTGGTTTAAGTGAGATGCTGTGTTGTTCTGCTCAGTCACAGAGATGAAATGTTGCCTTGCACACGTCATCTTATAAGCGTTTAATTTGCTACAGAAGTGAATTGTGAATATAGATGTATAACCCTCTGGCATGTTATTACTTTAACAGAGAGAAGGAGCAAGAAAGGGAAGAACAGTTAATGGAAGACAAGAAAAGGAAGAAAGAGGATAAAAAGAAAAAAGAAGCTACTCAGAAGGTGGGTTTAATCAATTAAGTCTGTTTTTACATCTGCAAGCCTCCAGAGTAAGAAACTGTCTTGGCCTAGATACCTGACATCTCAGTAATGCTACTAGAAGCATAAGTTTACTTGAAAGTCTTAAGATTTAGAAGTGGGAGAAAGTTGAAGGTCTGTTGAACCTGTTACCATAAAGTACATGTTAAATAATGCTGCAGCTGATTTTGTGAAAACGACAATAAACAATATTGAGAAAGACAAGAGAGTTTTCAAGCGCTCGGCTGGTATTGTGTTTCCTTATTTGTGTAACAATTTAATCTTAGTTTTCTTGAGCACATTCAGAGAATAACTTTTAATACGTGCTGAAGTTTGCCTTGGTATTCTTTTGGTCACTCATAGCACTGTTGTTTAGATGAGTCTGCCTTTGGATAATTCCATATGGAAACCCCCCTCAGAAAGGATCCAGTGGGTCCGTGTAGTGTTTGGGGGGGATATAGCATTGCATGGCTTTGAGGAATTTACTTAGGAAAAAAGAAGAGATGCTGAAAGAAAAAACACATAGGGCTGACAGCTGTGAGCTGTCAGGTCTCAGTTGAAGTGTTAGTCTGGCAGTGCCATCTGAGGCAGAGAGTGGTTAGAGTGCCCTGCCCTCCCCTCTTTGCTTCAGGGCATTCCCTATTCCCTGGCTGTTGCCTGATCTTACTTAAATTCTCCCACCTCACCATTCGGTTTATATCTCCTAACTTAGGCTCTCGCTTGGCAGGGTTGCTTTGGTGCCTTTTTTGGAGGCAAGGTGATTTGTTAGCAGTTCTTGTTACCGCTACCTAAAGCACCTGGGAAGCAGGGTCTCACTGTGGGGCAGGTTTGAGGGTCCCTGCTGTGGTGCCAGTTATCAAAGCCTAAGTTTTGGGAGGTAGAAACTGTTACTAAGGTTCAGAGGATATCTCTAGATTTAGTGTAGAGTCAAGGCAATCAAACACAAGCCAGTGTAAGGTATAAGGGGCACTGCACGTTTTCCCAGCATTACTGGATATAGCATTTCCCATAATTCAGTTTCTTGAATTATTGAAATAGATCATGTATGAGTACCAGCATAAGAAAAATCCTGGAAATATTTTCCGAATTGAATTTCATGTGACCCTGCCGTGTTAACTATATGAAATATAATTTTATCTTTTCTTCATGACTTAATTAAAGAGAACATCCATTATTATTTGGTGCTATAATAGACTGCTATGCTCTTGAAGATTTTGTCTGTTTTTAATTGTTTCTGTTAATAGTGGTATCTTGCATATCACATCTTTGTGCTAATAGGGTATCTTCTTCTAATGTGTTGCTTCTCATCTGCGTTTGTTAGAGTTGTATAAAATTCCAGAGTAAAGAGTGTGGGCTGGGCACAGTGGTTCCCACCTATAATCCCAACACGTTAGGAGGCTGAGGCAGGAGGATTGCAGGAGGATTGATCCTAGGAGTTAGAGGCTGTAGTAAGATATGATTGTACCACTGCACTCCAGCTTGGGCCACAGAGCAAGACTCTATTACTTAAAAAAAGAAAAGTCTCAATAAAGAAGTCAGATAACAACCTAGAGGCTTTTTTGCACTTCCTTTCGGGTACACAGCCACATCCCCCATCACTGAGATTGCAATATGCAGGTCCACCACGTATGAGGTGTTAGTGGCATTGCCCCTCTGGCTTCTGGACTCTTGTCCCTGTGCCCTGCACACACTGAGCATTCCCCCTCCCCACCCCCTGGAGTGATGTGAGATTGAACGTTAGTGAAAGCTTTACTTTCTTAAAGATACTTACACATTTCATCTACTAAATTGGTACAAAAATCAGATTTTTGCAGTCTGTTGGAGTGCATGGTTAATAGGCTGGACACCAGGAAACTTGAGCAAAGACTGTTAACAAGAGAATGCCAAATAGAACAATTGTTTTAGGCAATATACATTCCATTTTCATTCTTAACATAAATAACAGTATTTTCTTAAACTAAAAATATCAATATCTGGAAATGATTAATAAAATATGCATTTGTAAACTTGCATTGTAGATTCCACTAAGAAAAGTGATATAACATAAAGATGGTATGGCTATATTTGAGAGTGAATTGGGATTACTTCTGCAGAGAATGTAGTTTATGCAGCTGGACAATCTCCCCTGTGTTCTTGCGTCTGCATTAAGAACTGATTAAGAAGTGATGTCAAAGAGGAAAAGCATCATAAATAGGATTTTGAAGTGGTTAATTGCAAGCAGTAAAAATTCAATCATTTTTGCTCAAAATTTTCTAGATCAGCTGACATAGAGTCTAGGTTGACAGGCTGACCCATTGCCTTTGATACAGTTTTATTGTATTGAACCATTGCATAATTTCAGAATTAAATTCTGATTTAGCAGTTTTAAGGAGAGAACACAAAGCTTACCACATGATTATCTTAGTGGTTTCCAACCTTATTATAGAGACAACGCCTCAACTAGGAGGCATAAAGTGTGCTATAATGAAAAGAATTGTAGAGAATGTGCCAGAGGTTCTATTATGTGGTCAGT
This sequence comes from Avahi laniger, assembly GCA_963575035.1. Taxonomy (NCBI): domain Eukaryota; kingdom Metazoa; phylum Chordata; class Mammalia; order Primates; family Indriidae; genus Avahi; species Avahi laniger. The sequence continues at coordinate 1,180 of CAUYSK010093994.1, read as the reverse complement.
CATTCATTCATTCAGTCAGCAAACATTTGTGGTGCCTCATCTAAGTGTTTCCACATCTTTCATGCTGCTTACCACACTGCTTTATAGCTAGTTCTTTGTGTCTGTCTTCACCACTAGACTGACTGTAAGTTTCTCAAGGTTTTATTCATGTTTGTATTGCCAGTAACCAGGGCAGTGCCTGGTGCAGAATAGTCACTTAAAAATTGTATATTTAATAAGTGAATGGTCAGGAATGAATGATGACAATATAATTTTCTTGAAGAATTGACTTTTATTTAAAGCTAAAATTAAATTACTTCCACACAGAAATTAAGCCTGAGCTTTTTGCACTGTGTTCAATGGCTGTGGCAGTTTGCTCTTTCTAGAGCCATCACTGAGTAAACTGTTAGATTTCCATTCATGAGAGAGGTGTCAAAGAAGGATTCCATTCACATTCATTAGGCTGATGCTGCTAACGGAGCATTGTTTAGTGTTGGCAGAATACATACTTTGATCATCCAGCTTTTTACCATCTGGGGGACACTCTTTTAACAGAACCCACATTGTAAGACATATTTGACATTATTTGGGTTTGTTGCTTACAGCAGGAAGGCATTGACTTCCTGTATAACTGATTTTCAAAAATGGCATTCTAAGAAATATTTACAATGGTATAAAACCTAAATTGCCTTAGGGAATTGGTATGTAGATGGATAGAAATCATTCATTCTTGGATAAGTGGGGTTATAGAAAAATTATACGAGGGCATTTTTTGGTAGAATTGAGGTCTGTAACAATTACTACTAAGAAACATTCATTTTAAGACACTGTGTTCCACAAATTCACTACAATAGAATTAACTTGTGCTTTCTTGTAAGAATGTAAGAAGCGGCCAGGCGCGGTGGCTCACGCCTGTAATCCTAGCACTCTGGGAGGCTGAGGTGGGCGGATTGTTTGAGCTCAGGAGTTCGAGACCAGCCTGAGCAAGAGCGAGACTCCGTCTCTACTGAAAATAGAAAGAAATTAATCGGACAACTAAAAATATATAGAAAAAATTAGCCAGGCATGGTGGCGCATGCCTGTAGTCCCAGCTACTCGGGAGGCTGAGGCAGGAGGATCGCTTGAGCCCAGGAGTTGGAGGTTGCTGTGAGCTAGGATGACGCCACGGCACTCTAGCCCGGGCAACACAGTGAGACTCTGT
>CAUYSK010093993.1:0-18233 GCA_963575035.1 Avahi laniger | reverse complement strand
ACAAACAACTAAAAGCAAGCACGGTTACAGAAGCAAATGGCATTAGTTACAATCAAAGAGAACCTATTTTTTTTTAATCTCGAACAATTTGTTCCACACAAAACAAAGTACATTCTCCTACTATCAATTCCTGCCTTTCACCATTAACTAGGGACTATGTTAACCAAGGCTGGAAAAAATGTAAATCAAAATAAGAATATCAGAATTAACATAGACTTCTTGAGCTTCCATCACTTAATCAGCCACAGACCAGAAGACTTTTTTGTCAGGGAGGATACGAAAAGGGATTCAGCCCTGCCTACATAAAATAACCTTAACGCTTTATGATCTTACCTAGATATGTTGGGTATCTCTTTAGACAAAGAGATATTATTCCACTCATAATTTATCATCACAATTAATTAAGGTGGGGTTATAGAAACACAATGTTTTTCATTTTCTTGATTTCCCCTAGTCCTTCTTTTCTGAATGATATTAACACAATTGTTCTGCCACCTAAAGAGCAAGATTCCTTTTCAAACTTAAAATATGGGGTTTCTCTATCCTCTTATTATTTCTAACAGTCTGAGATGGGGCCCAATAACCTTGGACTAGCCAAGTGCTGACTCAGGAAAGGGAAGCAAGAATACAAGGACTGAGTTCTCCCAGGAGCAGAAAACAGGGCAGATTAAGAAGGCCTTTGTCATCTTTGTCATGTGTAATTTGACCAAACTTACTTGAATAAGAAAGAACTGGGGGCCTCAGAGAACCTTTGTACTCTTAACTGAACAATAATCATAGTGCAAAAGGGAAAAAGAAAAAAATAAAAGGGGTAAAATAAGGCTGTTTTCTTTTCCTCAGCTGAAAATGAAATGTCTAAGGTTTCATTAATGAAAACTGGATCTTTTCTCACTAAATGCAGTTCTGATTGGCTGGCAAAAGGCCTATGCAGAAATAACATGTAATTAGTAATGTCTTGAAGAGAAATGTGCTTTAGGTGTTTTATTATTATTTTAATCACTTACCATGGTTTTTAAATTATTATTTATTTCTCCTCACATTGTTGAGGATTGATTTTAGGGTGGCTACATAAATACATTTAATAATATAAGATAAAAACAATAAGAAGCAAAGAACAAAAGCAGGGTAAAGGGAAAAATAAAATTGAGACAGAGTCAGGGTAATATTGGTATCCAAAATTCATGTTCTAAGCCCTCATACTTCTGCTAGAGACATGAGATGTGAGAGACAAAGCCAGACACGTGATTTACCACATGCAAACAATCAAAATCAAAATCAAACCTGATGCTTAGGAGAGCCAGAGAGACATGTTTTCCCTGAGTTCTCATAAACAGGAACATAATGAACAACTTCCTCAACAGCATCCCTACTGTAAATAAAGAAACACGCTTCAGAGGGCAGTTTCTTACACTCCCCTTGGTGCCACCTATAAACATAATCCAAGAAGTGCAATTCAATTCAGCAGGAACATCCGCACATATCTCTGATGATCTAGCTAGCACGTTCAAAAAAGGGATGGATGTACTGCACATACCTCAGTTAATCAATCACCCCTAAGTATCTGGTTTTTCAGCAGAGCTTGGGACAAATACTGAGTTCAGGCTGATAGCCCAGACAAGAAGCTGAAGAGACTGGGCGTGGTGGCTCACACCTGTAATCCTAGCCCTCTGGGAGGCCTAGGTGGGATGATTGCTTGTGGTCAGGAATTTGAGGTTGCAGTGAGCTATGATGATGCCACTGCACTCTACCCAGAGCAACAGAGTCTTGCTCTGTCTCAAAAAAAGAAAAAAAAAAGGAAGCTGGAGAGCAACTGCTCTGTGTTGTGCTGCTAGCTGACTTCTTGCCAATGTTGAAGAGCTGTGTCTCCTGAGGCAGCTCCCCTTTATGCAATGGAGAAACTGGCCCTGCACTCTTCCTTAAGCAACGATGCCTAAACCACAGAGCAGTCTGAAGAGGGTCTCCCAGTTAGGGGTTCTTCTACATTTTACTAGACCTAAAACTTATACAATTTGGAGGAATCACTTTAGGAGTTGAATATGAAATCAACTACGAAAGTTAAATTTTAGTTAGAATGAGAAAACATGACAAATTATAAATTTTTAAAGACTTTGCAGATAATCACAAAAATCTCTAAACACTAAATAATATTTTTAATGAATTAACTGATACAATTCTATAATACATTATTTTCTATTTTTTTGGCCAATACTCCTTGATCTTTTATAATATCATTTTCTATATAGAGAATAGAAAGATAATTCAGTCTTTCCTCTAGCATGAATGATGGAAATTTGAATTTTTTTATTGATAGTTTAGGGAGTTTCTTTCCACCTCACAACTTGTTATGGACAATGATATGTACATTTTTGGGACTGCCAAATTTAGGAAAATCTCCGTCAAATTTCTTTCATCGGCCAGGTGTGGTGGCTCATGCCTGTAATCGTAGCACTCTGAGAGGACGAGGTGGGAGGATCACTTGAGGCCAGGAGTTCAAGAGCAAGCTGAGCTAGAATGAGACCCCCATCTCTACTAAAAGTAGAAAAATTAACCAAGCATGGGCGTGTACACCTGTAGTCGCAGTTACTCAGGAGCCTGAGGTAGGAGGTTCGCTTGAGCCTGGGAGTTTGAGGCTGTGGTGAGATATGATGATGCCACTGCACTCTAGCCTAGCCAACAGAGTGAGACTCTATCTCAAAAAAAATTTTTTTCTTTCATAAATATGCTGTGATATTTAGAATAATTTTTCACAGATCAATTTCTGGCTCCTGACATTTGTCTATCCTCCACTACCTACCTCCATATTCCTAGTTCCAGGTTCCACAGGACAGGTTGATAGCATAATATGGCCCTAAACATTCATATTACAATGCGAGGTGAGTCAGCACCCTGGGAAGTAAGATTTTTCTATCAGGATGGCTAGCAACAGCTTAACTGTACAAGAATATGACTGTAAAGATACAGAGATATATCCCACTAAACTTGACCTAAATGGATCCTGTAGTAGGCTGGATAAGGACCACTCAAAGATATCAAGTCTTAATCCCTGTAACAGGTAAATGTCATTTTTAAGCAAAAAAGGTCTTAGAGACATAATTAAGGATCTTGAGATAAGATTATCATGGATTATCTAGGTGAATCATTAATACATCACAGTGCCTTTATAAGAGACAGGCAGAGGGAGATTACATGCACAAAGCAGAAGGTGATGTCAAGATAGGGGTGGAAATTAGAATGATGTGGCCACAAGCCAAAGAACATCAAGGAATGCCAGCAGCCACCAGAAGCTAGAAGAGGCAAGGAATGGATTCTCCCCTAGAGCCTCTGGAGGGAGCCCTGTTGACACCTTGATTTTGGACATCTGGCCCCCAAAACTGTGAGAGAATGCATTTCTGTTGTACAGCATATTCTTCCATGACTTTGTACATGAAGCCGAGGGTGATAACTAAGGACTAAGGAGCAAAACTGGGGCTGAGTAATTAAGCATTCTCTACTCCCTGATAGAGGGTCCTGCCAATATCTGCCCAGTAGAATCCATACAGACCAATGCCTTCTAGCTTTCCAATTTTAAAATAGAACTGTTACCATTAGGCTGCCTCTATTCTACCATATTTATTTTATATGTGGGGATATTTTAAAGTTTTAGTCCTTAAAAACTTGATGCTGTGTTTCTGGTTCAACAGTAGTTGTATTCAGACCTAATGTAGTTATCATTGTGTATCACTCCTAAATGCAGAGAGTATCATGCCTCACCCAGATATGTTGGACTTGGAGCTTTTGCCAAGACAGAATGGGACTTCTGGGGTGTCTCCTTTGGGATGAAAATGAGTGTTTTCCACATGAGAGAAGGAAGTAAACTGAACATTCAGTGAAAGGCAGACTGTTAAAGTTATTAGAACTAATTATTCACAATATTCTATTCTCTCTCCTTCCAGGCACAAGGTAGGATTGTATTTCTACCCACATGAAGTTAGATGCAGCTATATGACTTCTGTTGGCCAGTGAAATGTGAGCAGAGATGATGTATGTCACTTTCAGGCAGAAGTTCTAAAAACCAGTGTGCACTGTTCCCAGAGAGTGGCTCTTTCCTCAGTCTAGATCCCAGAGTGTGGATCAACAGTGTAAAACACAATCCACAGTCAACCATGAAGTCTGTGAACAATAAATAAGTCTTTGTTGTTTGAAGCCACTGAGATTCAAGGGTTTCTCATTACCACAGTACAGTCTGGCCTAGTCCAACTGATACAGGGTCTTACACAGTCCAAGACATTCAGGCAGGGTGCTGTGGACTTGACTAATGCTTATTGTCCAAGCCTGAAAGTGGCCCAAGGATCTGTGTCTGAACCCTGAGCCTCATGTCTCTTAGCCTTTAGTCCTCTGGTCATCTCTTGGTGATTTGTGGGGAAAGGGCCATGGGCATCCATCATACTACATGGGATACCTTATGGAAAATTCCCACCCAAAATAAACCTGCTCTGATCTTGGGAAAATGTCCCTTCAAATATCCACTTCCTCCTTTACACACCTCTGCTTCTCAGAGCCTGGAGTTTTTAAAACAAAATCTGGGTGGGAAGGTTTTCTCAGTGCCTTAAGAATGATACCTTTAGGCCAGGCGCGGTGGCTCACGCCTATAATCCTAGCTCTCTGGGAGGCCGAGGCGGGCGGATTATTTGAGCTCAGGAGTTCAAGACCAGCCTGAGCAAGAATGAGATCCCGTCTCTACTAAAAATAGAAAGAAATTAATTGGACAACTAAAAATATATAGAAAAAACTAGCCAGGCATGGTGGCGCATGCCTGTAGTCCCAGCAACTCGGAAGGCTGAGGCAGGAGGATTGCTTGAGCCCAGGAGTTTGAGGTTGCTCTCAGCTATGCTGATGCCACGGCACTCTAGCCCAGGCAAAAGAGTGAGACTCTGTCTCAAAAAAAAAAAATTATACCTTTAGCTCTTAAGCACACAAGACAGTAACAATCGCATCAGTAAAGAGCTCAGGAACCTTTCTGAGTTTCAGGTAGGGGTGAGAATACTTCATAAACCCTTCACAGTAAGAGGAAGAAAACAAAACATAGGCTAATATCTCAGTAGACTATTCTGACACACGTGTCATTGACAAAAGAAGGGATTCAACTCAGGAACTGAGACTCATAGTGGGAAACTGGACTTGTTCTTATGTAAAAATTGAGTATAAATACTTTTAAACAAAGATAATTCTGATAGTGGACTGAGGAAAAGAGAGAACAACTAGCATTTTGGGGATCCTACTATGTACCAGGTACTTCACTACATTTAACCCTCTAAATGGCCACATGAGGGAAGTGCTATCATTTTCTCAATAAAGATACTAATGTTCAGTGAGCTTAAGTCACTTGCCTAAGGTCACAAAGCAAGTAAGTGACAGAGCTAGGATTCCAATCAGATGTTCTCTGACTGCAAAGGTTTTATAATTAGAGTCTTCCTTCTCTACCTGCTACCATATCTAAAAGAAGTTAAAAGAGACAAAATATTTGTCATAGCAGGGTAAGAGAAATATGATGCAGAAATTAAAAGATGACATTTTTCTTAATAGGAGTAAACTTTACAGTTTTGAACACCAAAACATTTATTCTGTTATGAAAGCGCCTGTTAAGCTACTACTTAAATAGGCATTATTTATATCATTTATTTGGGAAAACATCTAAGATTGACCTTTTGGTGAAAACACAATTGATGTTATCATGTTTAAGACAGATATAAAGGACAGTGACAGATTCCCATAATCTGGGAAATGGGTCAGGTCCCTTACTGGTCATCAAATTTGTAGCTTGTGCCTGTGCCCATGTAGCTTTCAACTAATGAAGAATTGACGACAGCAAATTCACAAAATTTTAAAATTTACAAGAAGAGCATTTAATGAGTGTAGAGTTGTAGCTTTAATCACTATTGGATGGATGAATCAAAAGAGGCTGGGGAGGAAGGGAAGCAAACAAAGTTGAAGGAAAGAACCCATTGTGCCCATAAGATCATGAATTCCTAGAAAGAAGCACCGATAGCTGCTGATTTCTTATTTTCTCCTCAGAGCTTGATACAAAGCATGACACTGAATAACAATTTGACTAAATTAAAGAAACAGCATGGACTTTTGAGTCATCACCAGGATTTAAAGTGAGGTGGATTCTCTTGTCCCTTATTAGCCAGAGGTTAAATCACTTACCCTTGCTGAACTAGAGCTCTATCATCTATAAAATAAAGAAAATAATACTTATCTTACAGATACTTAAGAGCATTGTTCAGGAAATTCTTGGGCAATTCTACTATAGAAGCTTAAAGTCCCCTGACCTCTATCATGGATTTATTAGTCTTCCATCTCCCAAGAAAAAGACAGAAATACAAAATTGTGTCTATTAACTCTTATTAAATTAGCCCAATAAAATTCTGTGTGCTCCTTTCTCAGAAATACAAATTTCATGTTATTGCAACAAATGTAATATATAGTGCTTGAAAAGTCTCTGATAGATGTCTTTGTCCAAAGCTTGTGCCAGCTTGATGTTCAATGTTGATTCTAAACAACAGGAAAGGACCAACTGCTCACTGATCCACCTCAATAAGACCATGGCATTAAGGTTGGATCTTACCACACTCAATCATTTCTGTCCTACGAGAAATTGCAAAACAAGAACAAATCTTGGCATTGAAACAGATGCTCAGTGTGAGGGTGAACCTTCTATGTCTGCCTACTCACTTCACCTCCACTCCATAATCAAAGGTATAAAAATGGTGATCTGCTTAGACACATGGAAAATAAAACAAACAAACAAAAAACTCTCACATGCAAAAGACTGAAACCAGTGAGGGTCACAGCTGACTGCTATATAATATTTTTCTGAGTAAATAATTTTAAAAAGACAATAAACACACCTATACATATCTGTGGCTGATTGCTCAGATTTTTGTTATCCTGAATTTCCCAGCTCTTTGCTTATCTTTGAAGTGTGTTTGGACTTCTGATCCAGCCAAGACTTCATAGGCCCCCTTTTCCATTATCCTACTCTTTAAGCCCTGGAAATTATGAAACAGACAATTAAAGCAGCCATTTGAAAGGAGGTAAGAAGAAAATGAACTCCTTTGAGATGTCAAGACTGGAAGAACAACCCAGCGGCACAGTGTATTATGTGCCCTCACCCAATGGAAGAAAAGACAACCCAGACCAGAATTTCCCCACTCCTGACCTAGCAACAGAAGGCAGCCCAGGTATGCTCATTCCCCCTTTGGATTGAATGGGCATACATATAACAACATCAAGTGACATACCCCCGACAAGGGAGACCAACAGGGAGCCTCTCCAAAGATAAGCGGCCAGGAGAATTGCTCTCCATCTCACTCACGCCTTAGAATCCCTGAGCCCACCAAGAGAATCTGAGGTAGGTAGAGGGAACCAGCAAGAGGGAACTCCAATACAACAAGTGACTCCATCCACGAAGCCTCTTTGTCCTTCTGGACTTGAATTTGTCCTCCCTTACCTAGAGGGACCCTGCCATTGCATTCTCAGATGTTTATGAAAATTTAAATTTCAGACATTTACATGAAAATGTATTAGATCATTAAATATGAAATGTCTGATTTTGAATCAGAAGTTTAGTTTATTATATTTCAAGCAAGAAGCAGTACAATTAATCAAAGTATGTGCCTAAAGTATTGACATAGTGTTGTCATCTTAATGGTAACTTGCTTATGCCAGCGGGGAAGAAGCCTGAAGAGCAAGTAGAGATGAAATCCCAAAAGGCATTTTCCACATCTTTTTGACAATGGAATATTTTTCCTTGCAAGAAGTGGTCCAAAGCCTGGAAGGAGTGGTAGTCAGTTGGTGCAAGGTCTGGTGAATATGGTGGATGATAGAGAGTTTCCAAGTCCAGCCTCTGTAATTTGAGCAGCATTGTTTTTTGCGACATGTGGTCTTGCAAGAGGATTAGCCTGTCTCTGTTGAACAATCTCAGCTGCTTAATTGCAAACATTCTCATCATTTAGTCCAACTGGTTGCAGTAGACATCGCTGTAATCGACTGACCAGATTTCACTAAGCTGTAGTGCCTAATACCAGCGCTGGGCCACCAAATAGACACCATTAGCTTTTTTTGATGAATATTTGGCTTTGGACTTTGTTTTGGCACTTCATATTTATCCAACCATTGTGCTGAATGCTTGCAATTGTCAAAAAGAAGCTTTTTTTCATCACACATAACAATATGGTGTAGAAATGGTTCACCTTTATGCTGTGACAGCAAAGAAAGGCACGCTTCGAGTTGATTTTTCTCCTGACACTTGTTTAATTCATATGCAACCCATCTATCCAGCTTCTTTGCCTTGCCAGTTTGTTTCAAACGATCCAATATTGTTGGAATAGTAGCATCAATTCTTGCTGCTAATTCACACATAGGTTGAGATGGATTCTCTCCCACTACAGCTTTCAGCTCATCATTATCCACTTTGGTCTGAGGTCACCCACATGGCTCATTTTCAAAGTTAAAATCACCAGAATGAAACTTCTCAAACCATTAATGTACTATGCCTTCATTAGCCACATCCTTCCCAAACACTTCAATGATATTTCTAGCTGTCTGCACTGCATTGTTTTGATGATGGAATTCATATTAAAAAATAACAAGAATTTTTGACTTATCCATGGTTTCACAAAAATTGTTATAAAAAAATCTGAAAGATAATCACAAGCCAAACCAAGCATTTGAAAGACTGAGGACGTACCTTCACAATAGGAAAACAACAACAACAACAACAACAACAACAACACTAAGCATCACAATGAAATGTCAGAGATACCAACTGTCAAACTTAGTACTTAAGGAAATCGGACATTTCATAATTAATGACCCAATATCTCCACATAAAAATCTGTACTTGAATGTCAATAGCAGCTTTAGTTGTAATTAAAGCAGAGTGGAATCAGCCTAGGTATTTTTCAACATGTGAATGGTTAAACAAACTGCTATACATACATAAATGAAATACTACTCAGTAATAAAAAGGAATGAACTACTAATACATGCAACAATTTGGATGAATCACCAGGGATCTATGTTGAGTGAGAAAAGCTAATCCTAAATGATTATATGTTATATGATTCAAGTTCTAAAACAGTTTTGAAATGATAAAATTTTAGAAACAGGGGACAGATTAATGATTGCCAGGGGTTTGGGACAGGAAAGGAGATAGACATATTATAAAAGGGGAACATGATGTGTCCTTGTATTGGTGGAAGTATTTATTCTGGGTCTTGACTGTGGCTGTGGATATACAAACCTACACAGATAATAAAATCGTATATATCTATGCACACACATACATGCACACAAAATAAGTACGAGTAATACTGGGGAAATCTGAATAAGATTGGTAAAGTATATCAATATCAATATCCTCATCATGATATTTTATTATAGTTTTATAAAATGTTAACATTGGGATAAACTGGGTCAAGTGTACACAGGGTCTGTCTGTATTATTTCTTCCAAATGCATGTGCCTCTATAATTATCTCAATGAAAATTTTAATTAGAAAAAGTAGGTACCCGAAGGATGGACATATTTGAAACTCGGACTTAGGGGGGGATGGAGGGGCAAGGGCAACATATGTAACCTAAATATCTGTACCCCCATAATATGCTGAAATAAAAAAAAAAGAAAAAGTAGGTAGGCCTATCAAGGATAAAACAAAATGTCATGGTTCAGCAAAGCAAATTTCCTGGTACATTACTGATGCTCAATAAATATTAATATTAATATTAATTTATTTTGTTCTGACTCCCTTTCCACTCTCCCTGTTGCCACACTTACACACACACACACACACACATGCACACACACACCTCTTCACTCCTCCCACATGTACATACTTTTTTCTTCTCCCTCAAAATCATGGAAGCTTGTCAAATAATCCTTCCCTCAGCATGCTATGCGATCAAGCCACAGAGTCCTGCACACAGGTATAGCCCCAGTGTTAACACCTTTACATTGGGTTGACTTTAACTGTCTTCTAGAACTCCTTCACAATCAGTGTGAGGCAGTACAGGCCTTGTAGATCATATGGGCAGCAAGGTTTTTTGCCCACATGGTTCTGGGGATCACCAAGGAGCTCATAACCAATAAAAGAAAAAGATCTATCCAATGAATTGGAGTCACCTCATGTAAATCCTATAAAAGAGACAGGTAATCTTTGAGAGGCTGTATACAGGAGAGATTAAAGGAATAAGCTGTAGGTTCACTCAGATCTGAGATTCAGTCCTAAATCTACCTAAAATCACCACAAGTGTAATCTTGTTCAAAGTAAATCTCAGTTTCCACATACGTAAAATGGGAATGATAAGAGGACCTACCTACCTCATGGAGCTGATGAGAGGAGTAAATGAGATATTGTACGCAAAGTTTGTAATGCACTGTTATGAACTGAAGCCTGTTACTACCAAATTCATATGTTGAAGTCCTAATCCCCAATGTAACTGTATTTGAACATTGGGCCTTTACAGAAGTTAAAGGCCCTATTTAATTAAGGTTAAATGACATTGTAAGGTTAGGGTCCTAATCCAACAGGAGTGGTGTCCTTATAATGGCAGAAAGTGACTCCAGGACTTTGCACGCACAGAGAAAAGGCCATGTGAGGACACAGCAAGAAGGTGACCATCTTCAAGCTGGGAAGAGAGGACTCACCAGAAACCAACCCTGTTGGCACCTTGATCTTGGACTTCCAGCCTCCAGGACTGTGAGAAATAAATTTCTATTGTTGCAGCCACCCAATCTGTGATATTTTATTATTGCAGCCATAGCAAACTAATACTTGCACCATCAGAGATAGAGGTGTATGCTGAATAAATATGAGCTATGATAATTATGTTTATTGTTATAATTAATGGAAGTAAATTGATAAGGCCCTGTGGGCAAAGATATGGTTCCTGCATCCTTAGAATCCCAAGAAATCTCTCTTGGTTAATAGAGTGCTATGGTCAAGAGGAGAGAGCATAAGTTAAGAGTGGATGCAGAGAAGAGCTCAGAAGAGGGAGACAGAGCAAAGTGAACATGGGTGCAGGGTTTTCCAGTGGATTTTCATGCAAAGAGGAGATGACAACGGAGACACAGTGGGATCACAGTGGAAAGATAGCCAGTTGGTGAGGCAGCCTCTAGTGGAATGGAGAAACGCTTCAGGGAGAGCAGCCATGGGGTTGTATCCTGGGGCCAAAGCCAGTATAGAGCTTTCTGTAGGACAACTATGAAGAGAAGAAAACAAAGGCAAGCATGAGGCAAAATTCCTAGAGAACACTAAGAATCAATACTTGAAAGATCAAGTTTCAATGTCAAGTCCAAATTGCTGGGACAGCGAGAAAAGAGGAGGAACAGGGGCAAGGGGCAAGCACAGGGAAAATCTGGAGTATGTGTCATAGAAAACTCTGAAGAATGGCACTGAAATATTTGCTGTTTGCTTTCATATGTCAGTGCATGCTGCATAGTAGACAAGACTAGTTGAAAGTTACAAGATCAGCTTGGGAGAGGTCCCAAGGCCATGTTTTATAATGATAAGAAACAGCTAACAGTCAGTGTATCACAACAGACCTTGAAATGAACAAAGGAACCACAGAAAAAGCCAGAATTCAATAGGCCCTTCAAACAAATTTGAACAAATTCACCCTGAACAATGGCTGACCACCCTGGTATCTAGCACGAACAAAGTTAAGAGTAAGTGAACAGGCCATCAGGCCCACCAGTACAAATTGTGCATTCTACCAGGCTGTACTTCTGTGAGATAAACTAGAGGTCAGCAAACTTTTTCTATGAGGGACAGCTAGTAAATATTTTAGGCTTTGTGGGCCATATGGTCTCTGTCATATTTATTCAACTCTGCTCTTATAATGCAAAAGTAGCCATTAGCTATATGTAAACAAATGAGCTTGGTTATGTGCCAATCAAACTTTTATATGGATATTGAAATTTAAATTTCATATAATTTTTGTGTGTTACAAAATATTATTCTCATTTTGATTTTTTCTAACCATTTAAAATGTAAAAGCTATTTTGGGGGATGTGGGCCACATAAGAATATGCAGCAGGCCAGATTTCTCTTGTGGGCTGTACTTTCCTGAACCCTGATATAAAGAGTACATAGCCCACCAGCACTAACAGGGCATTCCACTAGATCCAGTGATATTTGTTTCTGTGACATAAACAAACCATTTGTGTTATCAATATAAGAGGCAACTTGATTTTTATTAGTGTTGTTATGCATTTTAAATAATACTAGTATTTGTAAAATAGCCATGTTTTTAATTGACTCTTTTGTTTCTGATGCTACTAATAATTGTTGATGGTGTCTTTGATGAGCTAAAGAGCATTGCTTGATCTTTTCAGTTCTGCCTTCAGAAAATATCCTGGACCCATTCATTTCTCCTCACCTCCATCAATGCTTCTCCTAATCTAAGCCGTTATCACCTTTTGCCTTCCCAACTTTCTCTCTTTTCCTCCTACGGTCTCTTCTCCATAGGGCACCTAAGTAATCCCTTTAAAATATTAATCAGATTATATCACTCTTGTACTTCAAACCCTACAGTCTTTCCACAACATTTTTAATAGATCGAATCATCTACATGAGTCCTTACCTATATCTCTGTTGTAAGTTGGGTTCTCTGTCTGCAATGGAGTTTAGAAAGCAAGTTTTTTATTTAGAAAATGTCCTGAGAATCAACATCCATGGAAGGGAGGACAACAAAGCAAGAGTGGGCAGGGAGAGGGGTGGAACTGCAATGTAAGCTCAACAATAGTCTTGGCCATCTTCGTGGCAAGCTTTGAAGCTAGAACAGCTCTTTAGAGTTGTCCTGAGTTCAGCCAAGATGTTGAGCTTTTATATTCCCTCAGTGATCAGTCACTGGATGTGGGCTGCCCCGGGAAGGATCAAGACCTTGGTTTAGGTGGTTCTCAGCAACTGGGGCAGTTCCTGAAAGGCCTAAAAGCTAATGGCTGTCTGCCTGCAGCACTCCTGACAGCTGGGGCAAGTCCTTCATCGAAGGAGAATCTGGTCAGCACATCACAGTGCCCAATACAGTCTTCTGCCTTAGCTACTATCATTCTTTCACTGCTTTAGTCAGCTCCAGGTAAACCAGCCTCCTTGCCTTTCCTTAAGCAAGTCAAATACAATCATGCCTCAGGGACATTGATTTTGCTCTTTCCTCTTTCTGGATCATCTGGATCATCTGATCTTTCTGGATCATCTCACTTTATTCAAGTCTCTTCGCAAATGTAGCTACCTCAGAGAAAAAAACTTCTCTGACAACCCTGCCTTAAAATCCCCAGCCCCCATAACCCTCTATCTCCCTATCCTACTTTATTTTTCTTCATAGCACATACCACTATCTGCTACGTAGAATATATTTATGACTCCCTGATGGCTTATTATCTGTCTCTCTTACTAGAATATAAGCTCCTTGAGCTTAGGATTTTATCTGTCTTGTTCGCTGTTCTAGTTCTGGAGCCTAGAGCAATGCATGACAGAAAATGATTGTTGAATGAATACATAAGAGAATGAACTGTTTGACATTGATTCATCATAATACTGACATCTGTAGGATCAGATTCTGATTATTTAAATACAGATATAGTCTTCTCTGTTCTGACATAAGCAGTTCCCCACCCCACCCTACCCCCAGCTGGCTACCAGAGTACCCTTTCTACAACATACAGCTCAATTCCCAGGCCCATTTTCACAGCCAAAGCCACCTTTTCATAGCTTTCTCCTTCACCATGTTCCCTCCCACAATCTTTTCTTTAATTCCTTTGACACTCAATTCCACATCAACTTCCTCTGGCCTTTTTATGTGAATATGTTTGGGGCAGTGAGAGAAGAAACAGATAAAGGAAGACAGCAAGTACTATTAGTACTAGTCTAACAATGACATTAGGCCAATGACATTGAAAATCCATTCTTTTATTCTTATTTTATCCAATTTTAGCCTGAGGGCTACACCTACAATCAGTCTCCATTTTAAGACTGTCTAGTTACAAAAATTGATTTGACTAAATTAAATTCAAAGCAGTTTGAACTCAGTAAAATCTTTTGTTCCTCTGATATGGCACTGAATTTTAATTTTTAGTAACTCGTGTGTTCTCTGTCTTGGTCTGGAAAAAAATGACACGTACCTTTTTATTGAATTATATACCCACTGTGCTAATGACTATGGTTCTGATATTATTTAGATGATATCAATCAGTAACATGTGAATTCAACATGTACTGTTTTTGAAGGACCCTCCTATATCTCTGAGGTTAAAAAGAAAGATAATGTTATTTCTCATTACAAGGTACTTATAATATCATGAGAAAGACAAGGCTAACAAATAAAAACAGTTAAAAATACAAGGGAATATAGAATTAAAATTGCCCATAAGTAGAACACAAAATGGTGTTGGATAAAAGACCACAGGATATTTTCTTAATATCTATTACAGAGAGGTTGGGGAATAAGCCCAATGTATCAGCTGGGTTTCTTAATGTGAAAGCAACTGAAATTGCCCTGTCTGATTTAAGCAGAAGAGAAACTCACTGAATGTATATCAGGGCTAGAGAATTACTGGAAAGTCATAGAATAAGGCTTCTAAAACAGGCAGGAAAGATCTTGCTATAAGAATGAGAAGTATGAGGGATTTGGAGACAGGATTTTTTTCACTTCCACAAACATTGGCCACCACATCCTTCATTGTTGACTCTGCTACCACTGCCACCCCCAAAATGTTGAAATGTTGCTGCTACAAATAAATTTTTCACAGTATCTAATTCTTAACCATTGTTAGCTCCTAATTGGTCTAACTAGGTCATCTGTCAGTACCCTAGCTGCAAGGGAAGCTGGGAAAACAAGTATCTGATATTTCAGTTTTTATGTTAGGCATTTTTCTAAATCTAGACTGGAGCATCTGATGCTGGCCATTGAAAATAAAAACAAAAACTAACAGATGTTCACATACCTAAGAAATAGTAAATCCTGTCACTGCCCCTTAAGAAACCTGCAATTTAGATGATGAAGCAGGCTTCACAAATTTATCAGTGAATCAACAGTTTAGGCTCTACTATCTGCATTGTGCTGTTTATATTATAAATAAGGGAAACACAGTTCTTGCCTTAAATAACTTCCTCTTCCTAGGAGAGGAAAAACAGTGTCAAGAGTAGCAGAATTCAGTGCCAGGGCTAATGCAATCAATATTGTTTTTTTATTCTTGTTTGAGCAGTAACTGTGAGACAGCCATATTTTGAACAGAATTTGATATATTGTTCTTGTCCAATAAATATTTTTAATAATGAGAGCCTCTGGAGTGATAGCATCCAAGAATATTCCAGCAGATGGTAAAACATTTTTGCACATTTAATTTCTGCCAAAACAACCCTCTATCTTGCTTGTGAGTGGTAGAAAATCAAATAGAAAATTAGAGACAGCTAGACAAAGCATGAGAAATGTCTGGCCTGAGCTGTGGAGGAGGTTTATTCATGCGCCATAATTGGATTAACTGTGTCTTTCCTTTGGCTCTCATTAAAAAGGAAGAGAGAAAAAATGCCAGTACACACAGGGTGTATAGTGGATTATCTCTTATTTGAGTTAACAGAACCATTGGGAAAAAATAGCAATAATCCTATATTTACAGTAAACCTGTTTCTTGCATGTCAAAGTAATATTAAAGAATTTCTAACATGGTTAAGCTCCCATCAGGAAGCAATTCAATCATCCCCAATTTACTAAAAAGACAACTGAGGCACAAAGAGTTCAAATCATTTACTAGAGACCAGAAATTCAAACTGAATGTTCCATCAGTCCAGTACATGTCTTAGTTTTGTTCTAGAAAATATATCCTGTTCGAACAGTTCTGAGGGATGCTGTAGGGTGTGGGAAGATGGAACATGTTCTCTGCTCTATAACTCAAGCATGAGGACAATTGAGATTGCACAAAATAGTGCAGTTTGTTCTAGCTCTATTCAAGATGGTGCTGAAAGCTTCTTAGCAAGTCAGTATGGTACAGATGAAAATAGAGAGGGCCCAGTGCTCTGCCCAGGTTATGTGTCCACTAAATACAGCAAATTAAAGAGGTAACATATGGGTGTCTGTGTGTGTGTATGTATGTGCACACACACGTACATGTGCATGTGAATATGCATGAATGTGTGTATGCATATATTATAGTGAAAATAGCCTAGATGGTAAGCCTAATAGTCTCCTACACATAAGGAAATATGCATTATTTCAACACTGGAAAAGAAAAGGAGCCTTCTGTCATGTTGGTCCTGTCATTTCTTTTCCACTTTGAGTTGGCAGTTTCAGTGTACTTTTTGGCATTCATTTAAAAGTGGGAAGTGGAGTGAGGGGTTGACTGCTTCCTAATGGCATTCCAGCAACTCCATGCTCTCTGAGCTTATGACTTCCCTTTTTCCACAAGAAGAGTTATCTTTAGTACACTCTAGGATAATCATCTTTCTTTTCACATAAACCATCTATTCCTTCACAACTGTCTCCTCTGATTTCCAGTTGTAATAACTAGATGGAATAAGATTTATATTTCTAGGGAATTTTCACCCAAAGTCAATAAACTATTATCTATGAGTGTATTACCTCCTAACACTTAAACCCATTGTGCACATCTCTCCCAATCAGTTTATTTATTCAAAAATTAAGAATAATAGTTCATGTTCTGCCTACATTTTAGGATTATTTTGTTAAGCAAAATATCTGTGAAATTGCATTTTAAACTGAAAGGCATCATTTAATGTAAGTAGTTATTGGGTAATTGATGCATTTCAAAATTATAGGCTTTTCAGGTGACTAAAAAGAAATAGAGACTAGAGAATCTTGTTGTCTATTGACACAAAAAAAGGGAGAGGAAAGCAATGTGCATATTTAATATGAGCCCCATTTTCCCAAATGGAGAGATTTATTTCACCATTAGCACCTCTGAGGCTCTCTCACTCTGATTAATGGTTAAGAACCTCTCATATCACTGTTTCTTGAACTAAACTCTAAGCCCCTTGAAGACAAGGACTGTATGTTAGGCTTTTCTTGGCCATCTGCTAGTTTCTTAAACATCAGCTGCCTTCAGAAGAATTCGAACAAGTCATTGGAGAGCAAGATGAAAGAATTGGAAGAGGTAGATCTTACCCTGTACCAGTTCAAGCCTTTCACCCTCCCTCTGAATCGTATGCTTCCATTATGTAAGCCATGATTATTTTTTGCATTAAGGCTTAAATATGCAGTCAGTTAATAATCACCTTAAAGTAACTTTCTTTAAAATCACACAGTTGAGGGGAATCTCTTATTATCTGATTTGTCTTAACCTGAAGAGAAAGGAAATAAATCCAAGTAATGACCCAAAAGAGTCTGTTACAAGTTCTCTAAAGTTGCAAATGATCTAAATGCAGAGTGGTTGTCTTGGTTGATGTGACTGACTTTAGCATGTTTGGGAGTGTATCAAAGGATGCTCAATGGCTGTGCCTCCCCCACATTTACTCCTGAGCTCCTACAGTGTCATGTGTGTCATCATCTTCATCTTTTCATACTTTCACAATTTTTCTCAGTCCTTTAAAAGTTTCATTGATTTCACTAATGAACAGAGTGCTGAAAATTTACTAATTTGCAGACCTGTGATTTCATGGCCAAGCTGCTGCTATCTTTCCCCAGATGACATTCCCAGAATTGAAAGCACCCGCATACATAGCAATCCTCATAGGATGGAAATGCATTCATGGATGCAAAATGAAATTGCGAGTTTATGGAGTGTCATTTCCTATCTAGACAGCCACATTGTGCCTGGGTCTTTGGTTCAAACAGTTAGCCAGCATTACTGCTCTAATTTAAAAAAATAAGTCAATTTCATGATTTTTTTTTTTGTCTTTCACAGCAGCACAACAGGCCTTTCTTTTTCCTTGATGATGAAACACATCCAATGCAGAATTCATAGACCTGTCCTTGGCACCTTGAGATATAGTATTGGGGAATACTTGCTCATTCAGTAACTGTGTACTTAGAAAGCATAATGAAGCCTAAAGCCCATTGCTTTGACATTTATTTCATTTATTTTATTTTATTTTTTTTTTAATTTTTTTAATTTATTTCAGCATATTATGGGGGTACAAATGTTTCTGTTACATATGTTGCCCTTGCCCCCACCTCCCTCCCTAAGTCCGAGTTTCAAATATGTCCATCATTTGGGTGGTGCACATTGCACTCTTTGTGCATG
>CAUYSK010093991.1:0-14595 GCA_963575035.1 Avahi laniger | reverse complement strand
TGTTAAATGCCTTGAGCCTAGCTTCCTTTTGAGGAAGATTGAAGACAGTTATAAATATTCGAATGTAGGAGAGAGTGATGAAGATTATATCAAGTCCAAGTATACTGAAAGCCACAAACAAACCATAGATCTTGTTGACTCAAACATCTTCTGCTGCCAACTTCACAATGGCCATATGCTCACAGTACGAATGGGAGACCACGGTGGTCTGGTAGAATTTCAGCCGGCATTTGATGAGGATGAGACATGGAGCTACCAGGAAGGCTGCTCTGAGTGTCACCCCAACCCCAATGTGAGTGAGAAGTTGGTGGGTAAAAACGGTTGCATGTCTCAGAGGATCACAGATTGCCACGTAGCGGTCCAGGGCCATGGCCAGCAAAATACCTGACTCAATAGCCTGGAATGTGTGGATGAGCCACATCTGCAAGAGACAAGCATCAAAGTATATCTTTGACAGATGAAACCAGAATATTCTTAGCATTTTGGGTAGGATGCAGGTACTGAGAACAATGTCTGTTGCTCCAAGCATTGCCAGGAAGATGTACATGGGCTCATGGAGGCTGTGTTCAGTTTTGATGACGACCAGGAGCAGGGAATTCCCAAACAGAGCAATGATGTACATGATACAGAAAGGAATCCCAATCCAGAATTGCACAGATTCCAAGCCAGGGATCCCAATCAGTGTCAGCACTGAGGGCCTGAAAACTGTGCCATTTTGCTTGAGCATGTTGGCTTAGGGTTCCTTGGCTGTTGGCTTCTGATTCAGTTTGGCAGTGTTTGTTGGGTGTCTCCCTTTTGTTTTCTGTTCTCACCTAGATTTGTACAATCAGAGATTGAATGTGGTTTCACATGGGACTTTTCAGACATACCCAGTTACTGTTGAGTTAATTAAGTCAGTCCAGGAATGCCTATATAGTTTTCTTGTTTGTTTTATCTCAGATTTCAGTTCTCTCTCTCTCTCTTTCTCAATCTCTCCCTCTCTCATCGTCTGCCTCTCTCTGTTTCTCTGTGTCTCTATCTGTGTTTACGTCTCCCTGTCTTTCTCTCTGTCACATACACACATTCACACACAAATAGATACCTACAGGCATACTCATACTCATTCTGGAGAGAAGACACATTTCTAATAATGTAAGGACACGTGATTTATGCATTATCAGTTAAAAACTATCCTGTAGAATGCCATCTTGATTTTATTTAATAATAGACTCGGGATACTTAACTGATGTATCACCTGTATCTTCTCATTTGTGTACTTATGAGAAGCATTTATTCAGTCAGTCAATAGGTCAGAGAGAGAAAATAAAAGGGATTTTCACTATTTCAGGAAGTATACTAAGCATTGGGAAAAGAAGAAATTATAGAGTAGCATCCTTACTCTCAAGGAGACAATGTCATATTATAAGTATCCTCTTAAAAATATACATATGAGGCAGTAAGATGTAATGTGGTATGTTTTTTAAACCCTGTCTTTATCCCAAAGGTGGATGTTAAGGAAATTTACCATGGAAACTTGGATGAAATTAGAGATCTTAAAAGTAAGGGATGAAAATGACACATGAATCAAACCTTTTTATGAAAATTTAGAATTGAAAATTTTGTACTAGGAAAAATTTAACTTGTTACTGCCCAAAAGGTAAAAATTGTAATTCAGTTTATTTTTCTAAAAAAATTTTCAACTGTCCAAATTTGATCAATAAATATCTTTTGTTTGATATACGTACAGGAAAAAAACCTATTCTTAATCAATATTTTCTTATAAAACACATCAGCATTTATCAACACAAGGAATAAAAATACTTAAATACATTACATACATTACACAATGTTGAATAGGTAATTATATTATTCATTGAGATTCAGTGTAGAACATGCTTTTTTCATTAAAAATAACAAAATTTATATTTTTATTGTTGATATGATTCATACATAACAAGAAGTCTAATTATTCTTTACTTCAATAGAGTGGAATAAAGTGTTTCAAAATTCTCATCTAATCAAACTTGGGAATGAACAATCAAGGTTCCTTGGTGAATTGACACACAAATGTGTGAAAACAATGAAATAAATTTAAATCATTTAAAATTTTCTTTTTTATAAAAGTGTGGCAGTTTTTGATAGTACTAATGCACTGGTTTTGACGTTTTTGTCTCTCTCAATTATTATTTATTATAAAATTCCCCTGTGGATATGAGAACACAGCTGTCTCCTGTTGCTCAATTTCATTCATTCTACTATGTAAGTATTTGTATGTATTCCAATTTATACCTTTGCTTGCACTACTCATTTCAAAGATATCATTGTAATACCGTAGAAGTTTTGTTTTTTATTGAAAAGAGATACATCACTAATACAGAATTTAGTTAATATCAGAATGCATTTATTGAGTATGTTTTATAAATGGAGGCACTGTGTAGGGCTGGGTCAACAAAAATAAAAATGTGAAACTTGCAGCACAAAACAAGGCTATGCTCTTTGACTCTTTTAGTTTACATTTAAATTTCACATGAGAATAATTGTCCGTATAATTTTTCTCTTTCATGAGTCCAGATTTATGTCTTCAAGTTAACAGGGCTGTTGATTCTTATATAAATATGAAATGCTAGTTTTGTATTTTTCACATTTGTAATAACTCATTTTAGTTATTTCTCTAAGTCAATTTAATTTTACTTCAAGAGACTCAGGGCCAGATGTAGCTATATGATACTCTCAACACAAATTATCCCCTCATTTGCTGAATTTCAAGGTAAACACAATGTACATTAGTTTGAAATGATACAAATTGCACATATGAGGGTTATCTGGAAAGTATCCAGTCATTGATAATATAACAACCGCATATTACAAGGTTGTATACTTTCTGGACAGCCCTAATATTTGTAAAATTGGATGTTACCCTCCCAGATTATCTCTATCAAAAATTAATTATTTGAAAACCTCACTTCTCTGATAATCTAACCATTTTCTTAGTTTCTATACTGGATAATCCAGAACTGCAACAAATCTGTAATCACTGAGAAACATCGTTGCCATCAATTTAGCTCTTCGATCTTCTTTGAATCTTCATAGACAGGAAGACTATACTGACCCTCGAGACTGATCCAATTATTTTTTCTCAGTTCTTACCTTTCCTCCCGTTCTGCCTCACCTCCTTAATCCCAACACCTCCATCACCATCCCATCACAAACACCACACACATGCACACACACTCACAGACATATAAAATTCTTAATTGAAAAATATATTTAGTCAAATATTTACCATATTTTCTAACTGATTTTGCTGTGTTTTTAAAAATCACCACACATCTGTGTGACTAAGTTTGCTGGTCATCTGGCTAGTGATTTATATCTTCTTCATTAGTTCTCATTTTCAACTCTCCATACCTTCACAGAGATGTTTACTTTTAACCCACGTTTGATGATTGCCATTTTTCAAGATGGTAAATGCTCACAAAATTTGCTCTTTCTTCAGTTTGCGTAAAGTTTTTTTTTGGAGACATCGGATTGTTCCAATTGAAAATGAGCCATGTTTTTGTTTTCATCACTTCGACCTCTTTACAAACTTCATACCAGTCATTAGAAACTAAACTTTGGAATTCTATAAAATAATTTTAAATGCTACAACATGTCTTTTATACTTTCCTATGCTCACTACCTGCTTCTTTAAGATTGTTTCCTGCCCCCATGTTTAATATTCAACTCTCAGTCCAAGCATAATCTCTTTGGAACAACTGCTCATGTCCTTCAACAGAAATTGATATTCCTCCTTTTGGTTCAGTCTCAAGTGAGAGATTCACTACTTAATAAATACAACCCACTGGAAATTGAATCAATTCAAGTTTAATTTTTCTTGAGTTCATTAAATATCAAAATTGCCCAAATTAATGCAAATGAAATCTATTTGCCCTGTTGCCAGGTATATACTTGCAGGAGGAATGGAGGACTAGGATTAGGAAAACTAAGAAATAAATCTAGAAGTAATGCGAAGATTCCTAGTGTCTTGCTGTTTAAGCTTCATCTGTTTTATTAATATTACTGCTTTGTTGACCAGAGCGAGGATACATATCTACCTTATTTGAAGATCTGAAGAAATTTACCGTTAATGAGGAAAGAAAAGAAAGGGAAAATACCTCCTTGATCAAGAGGAAATCAATACTACCTTTTAACACTCCTCATGTCCCATGTTGAATTCCATATAAAATATCAATCTCCTTTTCAGAATGCCTACTCAGAGCTGACACTCAATTAGAGCTAACCCCTTATATACAATTACATGTTCAATTTCCCATACTCCCTTTGGATCTTATCTAAATCTTTCTCTCTAATTCTCATAGGCGCCCATGGAAACACACACTCACAAGTTTAATTTCCTTACTTTCTTATGTAAGTCTAGTATGTACTTCCTCATGCTAATGTGGTATTCCATACAGATAAAGAAATATATTTCCAGAGACAAACAGAGAACACAAACAGTATAAGCACTTGGTCAAGAGCTATGATATAATCCTCCTTAGGTAAGAAGAGTGGATGAAATCTTTTCTACAGGCCAAAAATTCTAACCAATCACCAATCAGAATAAAATATTAAAAGATAATTTCAAGACACAATAAAAGCAATCACATATAAAGCCAGAATAATTTTTTAATTAACTAGTTATTAGATGGGAATTTACACACTATATTAATAATTTGGATACATGTTTATGTATTGTATAAAGAAAACAACAAAAATATCTATAGGAAAAACAGAATAATATAAATTAATGTTAATGCTATATATCTCATCTTGAAAAGGAGAGAATTGATAGATATAATTTATTTTAAATATTAAATTTATTTTTAATTAAAATGTTTTCTGTAATTATTGACATAATATTAATAGAATTATAAATATTCTTTTTTTTATTTCAGCATATTATGGGGGTACAGATATTTAGGTTATGTATGTTGCCCTTGTCCCCCTCCCCCCCTAAGTACGAGTTTCAAATATGTCTATCCTTGGGGTGGTGTGCATTGCACTTTCTTTCTTTTTCTTTTTTTTTTTTTTTATTGTTCCAGGGTATTGTGAGGGTACAAACATTATAATTACACTTTATGTCTTTGCCTCACCCAAGTGCGGGTTAAAGGCATGCCCTTTCCTCCCTTTAGTGCTCCCTGTGTCCTTTGGTTGTAGATTTTATATGTAAATGTGATGTATGTATGGTTTCATATATAAATATGTGTTTACACACATATAATAGATGTTATAGGATATGTATCATTTTGCAAACTAGTTTTTCTTCAAAATATTTTTAAGTTTATTTCCGTATAAGCACTTAGTTATAATTTGTGGTGTAATAATTGCACTATTTTGTATTTTTAGGATGTATACAAGACAGTCATCCAGTGAATTTATACTATTTTAGTTTTTCACTGTGGACAATTCTATGAGCATATATACTCACTTTTTGAGAGTTTGCATGCATACTTGTCCTAGTGAACATGTAAAATCCATTTATTAGGTAATTATTAATTATTATTTAATTATGTTCTCTGACATCACATTCCTACTTTTATTTTCTGATAAATACATTTCACTTTTTCCCATAACACCAATAATTATTGCCCCTATGGTGATAAAAATGCAATCCACAGTGCCATCACACAATGACCAATAGTATAACTGCTACTTTTACATTTTTTTAGGGAACAAATATGGATTTTTGGTCTATTTCAAAGATGTGAATTAATATGTATGCTTATAATTTTCAGATCTATCTTTAGTAAAATCTTTGTTTTATCTCCACATGGAAAAATTAAAATGATTTCATGCTCCAAGAATATCTAAAGTCCTTATGTCCTGTAATGTCTGATGTTATGTGTAGAAAGGAAGAAATAAAGAGCTTTTATTCTCTTTCCTGCAGTTGTGGTGTTTGGGGGATGCAGGCTGATTATACAACTGCTAAAATAACAGCAATGAGCAACATTCTTTTATTTTGATTTTATGCTAGGTATTGTTTTAGAAGATATACGTGTGTGTGTGTGTGTGTGTGTATGTATATATATGTATATATCATGTCATTTAATTCTTTCAAAAATCTTGTAAGGTATATAATATTTTATGCCCAATAACTGCCTTAAGGAACAACTGGTCGTCATTCATATTAAAGGATGATATGCCTGATAAAAATAATAAACTGTATTGGTTTTATAACATGGTCTAAGCACAATGCTCAATACTTTATTCTTATTGACCTAACATCAGATGTGAAAGTCTTTTGTAGGCTCTTTCACACCATTATATTCCTCCTTGTCTGACTGGTCATTTCCAGTGAACAATCACAGCCTTTTTCTGGTACTCCAGAAACATGGTGTTTGCGATATTATTGTCCTTTGGGAAGCTCAAGACCACTTAATCAGTGAAAATTATTATTCCCATAATTAATTTAATATGAAGACTTTCACAAAGAAGCTGCCTTTTTTCTTTCTCCAGTAATGTACTTAAACAGAAAAAGAAACAGATGTGGAGGTACTCCTTGCTTTGCACAATGCTGTACTAACTTAATATTGTGTATATGTGAACCATTTACTCGTTTTACACAGTTACCATATGCATGTATTTCAGTTAAATCAGTGATGTGCAAAGAAAGCACTTATATAGCATCATTCTAACTCAGGAGACAGTGTCCACTCATCTTCCACATATTATGTTTCTATTTCTGTTCCCTGCAGCTTATCCTGCTTTTTTCTTCCGTTTGTTTCTTATAGCTTGTGCTTTTATATTGATTCTTTCCTTCCATTTGCCTTTATTTCCTTTCCTACTCAAATGGAATCATATTATTGGAGAAAGGAAAAAGGGAGCTTATAGATAAGAGTAACAAAAGAAATGAGTTGCAAATGTATGTAAGAATTAAATAAGTTAATGAATTAAGTTTACTCTGTGTATGATACTGTACTAAAGAAGGAATCAAATATTAACACAAACCATAAATATTCTTTATGTCAAGGATTTCATATCCTTATGAGGATCTTGAAACATGGACACAAATAACCACCCTTCAAAGCAGACTAGGGTGGGAAATATGGGAAGTATTCAATCACATGTGCATAAGCATACTAAGAAGACACTACTTTTTACTAGGAGGAGTGGGGCAAAAATTCACGGAGATGTTGTCATTTGAAAATTTTATCAGCAAAACTATAGGTTTCAAGCAAGAAGTATTGAAAAGACCAAGCAAGACAAGTAAAAAGCTTATATTAGGAATGTAAATCATGGTACATATCAAGTCATTTAGTCTATTAGTGGCTTACAGACATGAGAACTATAACTGGACAACTTGTGACTTGAAGATCCAGAAATTTGAAAATAAAACAACGACTTAATATTTAGTTCTCTATACTAAAACTTGATTTATTATTCAAAATATTTACTACATTTGTAATATTCACCAACGTTTTAAGGAGTATATAATATGATCAAAGTATAAGCTTTTTCTTTTCAGAGAACTCAATGCTAATGGACTATATGCTTATTTTTCATTCTTTTTTCCCAATTATACACAAATACAATTCCTAATTATATATTTCATATTGTTATTTTTGAATAAATCTTAAATTTCATGATGGCTATGAGTATGTTTTCAGCATCTAGTATTAATCAAAGTATACATCTAAACTATTGACATAGTTTTGCCATCTTAATGGTGGCTTGTTTATGCCAGGAACAAAGAAGCCTGGAACGTGAGTGACAATGAAATCATGAAAGGCCTTTTCCACAGCTTGTTGATAAATGAATGGTTTTCCGTGCAAGAAGTGGTCTAAAGCCTAGAAGAAGTGGTAGTCAGTTGGCATAAGTTCTGGTGAATATGGTGGATGACAGAGGATTTCTAAGACTAGCCTCTGTAGTTTGAGCAGTGTTGTCTTGCAAGAGGATTGGCCTGTCTCTAGTGTCCAATCTCAGCTGCTTAATTGCAAACATTCTCATCATTTCATCCAATTGGTTGCAGTAGACATCTGCTGTAATCGATTAACCAGGTTTCATGAAGCTCCAGTGGGCAATACCAGCGCTGGACCACCAAACAGACACCATTAGCTTTTTTGATGAATATTCTGTTTTGGACTGTGTTTTGGCACTTCATCTTTATCTAATTATTGTGACAAATGCTTGAGATTGTCAAAAAAAATCCACTTTTCCCCCACATGTAATAATACGACATAGAAATTGTTCGCCTTTATGTTGTGAAAGCAAAGAAAGGCAAGCTTCAATATGGTTTTTCTTCTGATGCTTGTTTAATTCATAAGGTACCCATCTATCCATCTTCTTTACCTTGCTGATTTGTTTCAAATGGTCCAATGTTATTGAAAAAGTAACATCAAACCTTGCTGCTAATTCACGTGTAGGTTGAGATGGATTCACATCCACTACAGCTTTCAGATCATCATAATCCACCTTGGTCTCAGGTCACTCACATGGCTCATTTTCAAAATTAAAATCACCAGACTGGAGCTTCTCAAACTATTGATATACTGTGTGTACATTAGCCACATCCTTCCCAAACACTTCGTTGATATTTCGAGCTGTCTGTGCTTCATTGGTTCCACCACAGAACTCATATTTGAAAATAACACAAATTTTTGATGTCTCCATGGTTTCGCAAAAATTGCTGTAAAAAAACTTTGAAAGATAATCACAAGCCAAACTGTGAATTTGAAAGAATGAGGATAGTGCCTTCACAAAGAAATAAAACAAGGAGTGTCAAAGTGAAATGTCAGAGATATCAACTGTCAAACTTAGTATTTAAGGAAATTGGACATTTCATACTTAATAACCTAATAGAATTGATTTTTGTCGAGTAAATATGGTTTAAAAGACAGCAATGTTGATTGAAGAAGAGGAAAATAGATAGCTGGAGTGCTTCTAGGACGTTGTTGCAACAGACCAGAGCAGAACCACAAACATGAACTTAGAGGTGAAAATACAATGGAGAAGTGAGCATAAATAAATAAACAATACATATATACATAAATACATAAATAAATAAAATAGTGAATCTTGTGTAAATTAATTGAGAATGAATAAAAAGTAATAAATTAAGACATATTGTCTGGAAAAAATAGTGATGCCACTTTTAATACAAGACATATATTAATAAATGTAGGATTTAGAGAAAGTAAATGCAATCTTTTTGAAATGGTTAGTATATCACATTAACCTATGTCTATGGAAAAACTAAGAGAATAAATCTGTCAGGATATCTTAAATCTGCATAGCACATTGGAATTTAGAACTGGACTAGGTATTGGGCTGTATCTAGGCTATAGCTTCAGTTCTGCCCCCAACCGTGACCTTAGTTGAGGCATTTCAACTCTCTGAATTCTCTCTTCATGCAAGTTTAAGCAAAACTCATATCTACATTGCCTTTCATATACCTAAATGTAAATTTTAATCCTGGACCTGGAGCTCAAAGAAACAAAAAGCAAAAAAAATCTATATCTATATCATCTATCTATCTATTTCTCTCTATATGGAGAGAGAGAGAGTGCTGTATTTTTCAGTTGTATTCTAAATCATTCTTTACATATAAAATAGAAGAATGAAGACAAGTGTTATGGGCATTAAATTTTTGTAAATAATAGTTGTATGTCCAATACACAGTCTGGTTGATAACAATGACAGCTTTAAATCATCTGGACTTCTTAATTCAAAGGATACATTCTAGTACCATATAATTTATATGGTTAAACTGAATGTTTTTTAGTATTTACCTTGAGCTGTGTCCTGGGTTAACCACTTTATGTAATTTAATCCTTACAAAATAAAATTTGCTTCCCATAGAGGTTGTACTAGTTTGCAGTCCCACCAACAGTGTATGAGTGTTCCTATCTCTCCACATTCTCGCCAACATTTATTGTATTGGGACTTTTTGATAAATGTCATTCTCACTGGAGATAAGTGATATCTCATTGTGGTTTTGATTTGCATTTCCCTTAGAAATGTTTAACATTTTTTCATATGTTCATTGGCCATTAGTCTATCTTCTTTTGAAAAGTTTCTCTCTTAAAGTTGCAATTGGCATGTACTTGTTTATAGGGGGCTATATATCCTGAAAGATTTAGGAGCCAACAAAGAATTTCCTTGAAAACAATCTATTAGTAACGCCATTAGAAGAGGCAAAAGGCCTTTGTGGTTGTGGGAATCTGGCCTATGAACAACATTATGACACAGGGTTGTGAAATCACAGGTATCTGTTTGGGACAAGGATGACAGTGCAATGAATACATGGCTCGGTTCCCAGGCCCCACTCTCGTCTTGGAGTAACGAGTTTGGGGGTCCTTTACAGAACCAAGGTAAGGAGCAAGCCAATACCACCTCCGTTTTTTCATTGCTGTTGATTGTTGTTGTTGTTGTTTTAATACTGGAACAGGAGACTTTTTTTTTTGCTTTTTTTTTAAATACTCGGAAGACATAAGAGCAGGAAAAAGTTATAACCAACAACTTTATAGGAAGAAAGGAGGAGAACACCAAGACTTTTAAGGAGGCCATACTAACTCAATCTAAAATAAATGGCCTTATACCTCTCAAAAAATCTACAGCACTACAGTCTTGTGAAACAATAAAATAATAAAGGAAATTTGTGGCAATAGTTATAAAAGAAATAGTTTCCAACCCCCAGCTTCTCAAAAAGAAAGTAGAGAATGATATTTCAAAATGACTCACCTAAAAAATGATCCAAGCTATTAGTAGGTATCAAGACCAATTGTTTCTAAAGAAAAGCTTATTACATGTTTGTGACGGACAGTAGAGATAAAACTGACTTCATTCTTGAATATACAATTAATTATAAGGACTCTGAAGTATAGAGGAAAGCAAGTTTTGAGTCACCTTGGTTCCAAGTAAATTGTTTTTGTGTTATCTCATGTGAAGCATATTAAAAGCTCTACCTCCTGAGAATATTTTGATAACTTCCCTCTGGTGCACCTCCCCTCTACAAATCATTATTTGTTGCAATAAATAACTCAGGAAAGGCAGATCCCTCTATCAGAGGTTTGTAGCATCTTATGACGATCCATCCACTCCCTGCCTACACCAAGGAAGGTGAGACTGAGAGTAGAACTGTACTGCTGACTTCACTTGTCAACCCTTTCAGAAGGCTGAGGTTTCACGGTGAGAAGATCACACAGTATGAAAAAATAATTGTTCAATTATTTCCACTAAAGTAACAGAGAAGGGACATTATCTTCAGTAGATACTTAATTGATGTTTTCCTTATATTCAAAATGAAAAATCATAGAACCTCATAGTCCTCAGAGAGGGAAGAGAAAGGAGAGTTTGGAAAAGGTAAGTATACAGAAGCCTAAGTAAGGAGCCATGAATAGTATTGAAGGAACTAATGTTTAAGTCACAGGGAGTCATAGTACATAAGTGAGAGATTAAGGTGGTTTTTTCATCTCTGGAGAAAGACTGGAAAAGTGTATATCTTCAAAGGATTGAGGGGGGAGTAGCAGATGAGCCATACTTAATTTGAGCAGTTAAATGTCTTTTGGATCTGCAGCAACACTCTATGGAATATCTTTCTGGCTAGGATAGTAAGCCACCATACAGATAAATGAAAATCCAGGAAAAGGATAACTGAAAATTGAGTCATTTGACAAATGCTAGAATGAATATTCTCTATAGAATGATATAACTCTCTTCCTATGCTTGCAAGTTTAATGACATTTACTCATCAGTTCTAAATAAGCCTCCATATTTAACATGACCCACAGAACTATTGTACATTAAAATTTAAAAGGCATCCTGGATGATGTGGTAAGTTTTATGTTTTTGCTAGGCATTAGCGAGCATAAGCTGCAGTAGAAATCTCTAAACTATTAATTTATTTGTTTAAACAAAATTTAACTATGTACTTCTGTGTCCAAATACAGCTGGGCTACCTTTACTGGGATATGAGAAGGGTGCATTGCCAATCTTAAAGTCAGTTAAAGTCAAATTGATTAAGGGATACTCATGTATAAAAGAGTTGGAAGCTAATTTGAAATCACATATGGTAAATGTCTAATACAGAAACAAAGCAATACATTTGGTCAAGATCGAATGGTTGGAGGAATTCTTATGATATAGTCATGGAATTATGTTTACAGAATATTGCATATAAACTGGCTTTTAGTAAATGGATTTAATTACTGTTGGTTGAGATGAAGCATGACCACCCATGAAAATATGATCAGAAATTATACACAAAGTTTGATATGGGAATGAATAAGTTATACCTAGTGGAATGAAACATCCAATTTGACTAGCTTAGAGAGTGAATACAAAAAAATTAAATTAGTTGAAACAGAATACATTCTCACTGAAAAGAACCAGGGATATAGGCCCAAGAAATATTAGAAAATGAAGCAAGTAACAATACAGGTTTAAGTATATACCTGAGTTTTACACTAGTTGTTACAGTGGTGTTGATTATGGTCTTGATGCTGGTGGTGATGGTAGTGATTGGGTCAGTCTTTTGTCCCAACCCTTTCTACCTTTAGCTCTATTCCTGAGAAGAATCCTTCATTAACTTCTGTTCAATTTTTCCTCTGGTGTTTCTCCCTTTTGTTTATATTTTTAAATAACGTGATTCTATAAAAAGACATTGTGTTTGGATTTCATGCTCTTTTAGATAAGTTACATTCATTTATAACATGTTCCTTCCTATACTGTCCCGCATATCTAAATGTACTCGATTCAGTTATTTTGTTTTTCTACATGACAGTCTGCAAATTTAAACAAAATATTGAAATCTAAACATATTCAACCAAGAATAGATATTATCCCCTTCTTACCTTCTTTGTAGAAGATACTGATACCATTTCCTCGCATCATGCTTTTTTTATAGATTTACTAAGATATTTATTGTTTCCTAATATATTATATGTATATATTAAAGTAGAGATATTTCAAATTTCTTCAAGTAATCATTTGTTGATGTTTGTTTTTATTCTAGCAACAGCTGAGAAGTAATAGCAATACCCACTTTAATGATTTTATTTCTCTCATATTTTGATAAATATCCTCCTTTGAAACAAATCAACATATCAGTTGAAAAGAAAACATCAAACAATGTTGAAATACATTGTAGAATGAATGGTACCCCTTAAAGTTAACAAGAATGACTTGGCATATTTGTGGGTTATTGAGTATTTTATGCTTTATTTCTATAAGTAGAAATACTAGGAAAAATGCACGTTTCCAGATGCCTATTTATAGGTATGACGTTGATGAGAGAGGAAGTGCAGGAATTTCTTTCAAAGCTTCTCCAAAGATTACTGAAAACAAAAGTATATGAAAACGTACTTAAATAAAAGTGCCAGGAAAGAAAAAGCATTCTAGGAGTGAAATTTTTCTAAGCACTGGGATAAAAGATAAAATTATGACCTTAATTTTTATTTTCACTTGATCAATGATCATGTGTTTGAGCACAAAGGTAATTCTACTTCCTCCTACCATTTTTTTTGGAAAAAAGGGTCTGTCTTTGTTGCCTAGGCTACAGTGCAATCAGATCATAGTTCACTATAGCCTTGAACTCCTGGCTCAACCAATACTCCAGCCTTAGCCGCCTCCCTAGTAGCCAGAACCGTAGGCATGCACCACCATGCCTCGTTAATTTTTCTATTTTTTGTAGAGATGAGGTCTTGCTATGTTGCTCAAGCTGGTCTCAAACTCCTGGCCTCGAGTGATCCTCCCACCTCTGTCTCTGATTGCACCCAGCCAACTCTTTCATTTTTTTTTTTTTTTTTTTTGAGACAAAGTCTCACTGTGTTGCCCTGGCTAGAGTGCCATGGCGTCATCCTAGCTCACAGCAACCTCAAACTCCTGGGCTCAAGAGATCCTTCTGCCTCAGCCTCCAGAGTAGCTGGAACTACAGGCATGCGCTACCATCCCCGGCTAATTTTTTCTCTATATTTTTAGTTGTCCCGCTAATTTCTTTATATTTTTAGTAGAGACTGGATCTCGCTCTCGCTCCGGCTGGTTTCGAGCTCCTGAGCTCAAACAATCTGCCCACTTCGGCTTCCCAGAGTGCTGGGATTACAGGCGTGAGCCACCGCGTCCGGCCTCAATTCTTTCATTTTAATAGCAATTGTCTATTGACTTAACTCCGGATTGTTATTCAGATAGGTTTGGAAAACTTCTAAGGATCAATACCTTCATTTATATTAGCTGAGCATTAATGCTGCCACAGAGAAGTTAGATTCATTATCTCTTCCTGTCTTACAATTTATGGATTTTTTCCCTCCCATTAATAGCATTTGGAAGCTGATCTGGATCGGATTTCAAGAAATATCCTGATGGAGCTTAGGAACCGTAGCTGGTCTCAGCCCCCAACTCTCCTTCTAACAGGCATTCCTGGCCTGGAAGCTGCACAAGTCTGGATCTCTGTCCCACTGTGTGCCATGTACCTTGTCGCCCTCCTAGGAAACTGCACCATCCTCTTTGTTATCAAAACCACCCCCAGCCTTCACGAGCCTCAGTACATCTTCCTGTCCATGTTGGCGGCTACAGATTTGGGTCTGTCTTTATCAACTCTGCCTACAGTACTCAATGTCTTCCTCCTGAATCTCAGGAAGATCG
>CAUYSK010093989.1:0-14741 GCA_963575035.1 Avahi laniger | reverse complement strand
AAATAGAAAGAGATTAACTGGACAGCTAAAAATATATAGAAAAAATTAGCCGGGCATGGTGGTGCATGCCTGTAGTCCCAGCTACTTGGGAGGCTGAGGCAGAAGGATTGCTTGAGCCCAGGAGTGTGAGGTTGCTGTGAGGTAGGCTGACGCCACGGCACTCACTCTAGCCAGGGCAACAAAGTGAGACTCTGTCTCAAAAAAAACAAACAAACAAAAAAAAACCACGAGGCAACATGAGGGGCTGGGTTGTGTCCCTCCCAAATCCGTGTGTTGAAGTGCTAATCCCAGTATCTCAGAATGTGACTGTATTTGGAGGTAGGATCTTTCAAGAAGCGATTAAGTTAAAATGAGGTCATTAGGGTGGGCCCTAGTCCAGTACCACTGGTGTCTTCATAAGAAAGGAGAGTAGGCCTAGACAGGCACAGAGGGAAGACAACGTGAAGACGGGGTAGAAGAAGCATCTGCAAGCCAAGGAGAGAGGCCTCAGAGCACACCAGCCCTGCCGACACCTTGATCTTGAACTTTTAGATTCCAGAACTGTGAGAAAATACATTTCTGCTGTTTAAGCCACATAGGCTGTGGTACTTTGTCATGGCAGCCATTGGAATCCAGTACACACATGATTGCAAGGCTAGACAGGACACCTCAGCCACAAGCCCACTCATACAGAGTTTCTGGTGATTTATGCCCTGAGATTGAGACAGCCATGGTATTCTCCTTTTCTAGGGCCACCGTCACAAACTGCCACAAACTGAGTGACTTAAAACAACAGCTCACGTGGCTTTCTCCCTGTGTGTCTCTGTATGTCCTTTCTCCTCTTTTCACAAGGACACCAGCCATATTGAATTAGGGGTCACCTTAATGACATCATCTCATCTTGATCACATCTGTAAAGACTTTATTTCCAAAGAAGGTCACATTTGCAGGTACCGAGGGTTAGACCTTCAACATATCTTTCTGGGGGAGACAGTTCAACCCGTAACACATGGTATAGTGGAAAGAGCTGTGGATTTGCTGCCAAAGATCTAATTTAATCTACTCTATCACATTTTTACTTCCGGAATTTGAACAGGCTCCTTTTGAGTTTTAGTAGTTTTTTATTAGTAGAATGGAGAAAGTCAAACTCACCCAATAGGATTGCTGTGCAAACAGAATGAGAAAACGCATGTGTGAAATCACCGTTATTAACAGTGTGCATGTTACACACCATATCAGTAAGGTTAAGCTAAGTTATGCTGTAGTAATGAGCAATTCTGAACTGTACCTGAGGGTCCCCACAACCGAGGTTTACTCCTCACCCGTGCACCTGGCCATTAGCAATGAACTCTGCTCCATTTCCTCTTTGTTCTGGGATCCAGGCTGAAAAAGCAACTTCTAAATGAGAGCTGCTGCTCTCATGGCACAGGGGACAGAGGAGCTAGCAGGACGTGTGATAGCGCTTAGCGACTGCAATGAGATGAGGGGCGTGGCACAAGCAACGCAGGAGAAATGAGTGTTACAAGTCAGAAGAAGGGCACTAAGCCCGTGCACCATTCAGGTGTGGGTTGGAGGGTTACGTAGAGATGAGTTTATAAAAAAGACAAAACAAAAAACACATGCAATGGGTCTAAACCAAAGACAGCCCAATAAGCTCCTCCTTCCCTCCTTTTCCACATCAAATATGTGAACTTCTAGTGAAGGGCACCCTTGAGGTGGAGCTCGCTGACCAGCTGATGCGTGAATATGAAAGAACCGAAAGGAAGTGAGATATTCGGAAGTCTGAATAAAGGGGCTCCTATTAGCAGAGATGGGAGGGTGCGAAGGGCTGTTTACTTATTTCAGTGAGATTTATTTGGAGAAGGAAATTTTCATCAAATTAGATTCCAAGTTGACTAAGGTATTCACCTGGACTCGGCCTTATAGGGGGCCAGAGACAATGTCTTAAAGGAGGATTTCAGAAACATGCAGAATACCGTGGGGTAAAACGGAGAAATTGATCCTGTGGGTCCCAATAGACCCTAGTAATGGACTTCCTGTGTCTCTGCTTGCCACACAGCTGGTAGAGAATATTTGTCACAGATACACAGTTAGAATCTATTTCCTCACCTGCGTGAACTTTTGTCTAAATTGTGTCACTTACTTTTCAGAGATACCTAACAACAGCCTTCCGCTTTTCCACTTAAAACTACAGTCTCCGTCGTGAGCCAGGCTCAAGCTGCCTAAAGAAGCGGGCAGGGTAGCTGAGGTGTTGGGCCACAGAAGCCGGGAAGAGCACTCACCGGCCATGCCCTGAGAAAAAAATGTGTTCTAAGAATTTCCAAAACTAATGTCTCCTGGCACATCATTATTTAAGCTCCCATCAACAGACCTCTCTACACTGAAGTGTCACTTTTCAAATAGTATGTTTCTTTTGGCTTCCATGGTGATGAGAGGTAGTTCTGATTGTAGGGCATTCAGCTGCTGGAAACTCACTCCCCAAAGAAGGGAGTGATTAGGATAGCGGGTAAAGCTTTAAAATGTGGTGAAAGCTTTTGATTGTAATAACAGCAAGGCCTTGTTCCGAAGCTTCACCCGCGTGGAGCCACCGCGGTCTGCAAACCTCCGCATCCCGGCCCCACTGTTGACTGACAGATCATATATGCCTCCCGCCAAGGCCTCTGGGGGTTTGCCTGAGCCATGCTGCTCTCGGTCCCTGCTCCATCATGAACCCTACACCAAAAACGGGTTAAAGGGCATTTAAAATGAATTCGGAGGGAGCCCTTCTCAGCAGGTTAACGCTCATTTCAGAGACACTTTAAACAACACCTACTCGTGTTTCAGAGTCCCCCTCCCTGAATAGGCCCATTGTGGCCACAGCCTAACCAGGCAGGGACCTGGGGCAGGTCTGGGGTTCCCGTGGGCCCCGTGTTTAGCATTTGGCTCCTGTTGGATACTTTGCTTGATCTCAACCAACTCCCATCCTCAGCCCTTTCGGTAACAAGGAGAAAAGATACAACACGCAGGTCACGCAGTGATGTGTGGGCAGTGTGACGGAGACAAAGGACTGCCCAGGCTGGAATTTGGGTGCAGAATAAGAAGCTACTTTGCTTCTTGATGAAATAACCCCCTCTGGGCACCTTGGAGAGCGAGTGCGTCTGTGGTCGCCCAGTCTGAGGCAGCAGGAGCTGTGGGTCGTCGTGAGAACGTGTGCAAAAGTCTGCACAGAGCAGCACGGCCACGCGTGGGTCACCGGTGTGCTGGGAGGCCGGGGCCGCCTGTGGTTGTGAGCAGTCTCGTCCCTTCAACCCAGGTCCCCCATCCGAAACGTCTGACGTGGGGCAGGGCGGAGGCCCCAGTAGGCCGCAGGGCAGGAGAAAGGGAGGCAGAGGGCCAGGCTGCTTCTCCTGACTCCGCCGTTTAACTTGGGATGAATCGCGTTACCTTCCTGGCCTGGTCCTGAATTCCTGCTATTTAACGTGAGAAGACTGGGCAGATGAGGCCCTGGGGTCAGTTGTGCATTGAGTGCCAGGTGTGTGCTGAGAGTGTTCTAGAGGCTGGGGATACTGCAGTGAGGTTCCCAGCGTCCCCTTAGTGGCGGCAGAGGAAAAGGGTGGCTGGGACGGGCTCCCGGTGACACTCTGTGTCCCTTGCCCCTGTTTTGACCCCAGCAACTCCACTTTGAGCTGTTCTACACATCTGAAGAAAGTGGCCTGTAGTGACCCCCACTGGACCCTGAGGGTCCCTGATAAGGACTGGCCTGAGGGGATGGGTGGCAGTAGGACTTCGGGACATGGGACACCCACAGAGCTTGCCTGAGGGGTCCCTGGGCCAACAGGGTCTGTTCTTCCGGATTCTGCACACGAATCACACACCACAGCCCCGGCCCTGTAGCATGTCTGGTCTTCCCCGAGAGGCTGTCTGTGTGTAAGAGGATTTGGTTTTCATACGTGGACTTGAGAAAACATGCTGTTCTGATGGTTGAAGGCAAAAACCTTAAGCAAACAGAGGTGTTTGGGAGAAAACCTCAAATATTGGGTTCCTCAGCCACTCATTAGTGGTGACAAGC
Organism: Avahi laniger; assembly: GCA_963575035.1. NCBI lineage: Eukaryota > Metazoa > Chordata > Mammalia > Primates > Indriidae > Avahi > Avahi laniger. Next base: position 10,714 of record CAUYSK010093989.1, on the reverse strand, counting down.
TTAGCCTGGCCCAGACTCCCCAGCCCCCTCCAGCCTCCACCCTTGAAACACAGACAGGACAACATGTAAAGGGTCACTGTCTCAGGGCCACCCCCCATGGCGTGTGAATGTGGGCACCCCTCTCCCCGCTCTGGGCAATCAGCTTTCCCATTCGTAGGGGACACGGATGCTCCCTGGGGCACTTGCTGGCCTGCAGGACATCCCATCATGGAGCCCACCAGAGAGGGAGGATGTGGTGGTGTTGAGGGGGGTCGTGTCCAGGCAGCGGGGCACCACAGAGGAGACACTTGGCTCCAGTAGCCCCTGGGAAGTGCCACCAAGTCACTTAGCCCGAGATGCTCCCAGCAGCGTGTTCTGCGTGGACGTGGCCAGTTATGTTAAAACCTTTCCACACACGTTCCCTTGGTCTCTGTCGTGAATGCTCCGTGTCATGGAGGCAGCATCTCCCTCCTCTGTGCAGCCAGGCTCTGCCAGAGGCAGGAGGTGGGGGCAGCCCCCGTGGGAGACGCCTGCGCCATCCAGAGACACCAGGGCCCAGCAAGGGATGTTTGCCAACTGGAAGGAAAACGTGGTTTTTTTTTTAAAGAACTGTGTTTACTTAGTTTGGTGGCAACTGACAGACGGGGAACAAAGCTGGGACAGAGATGTCTTGTTGCCTGTCTTTTTGAACAATGTGAATTACTTATCTATTTGAAATATTAATTAAAAATGCATACGTACACAATGGGACTTGTTCATTTCTACTTAAGCAGATATTTTTATTCAATATTGATTAAGCCCCCCACTTGTGATTTTGGGAAATATATTCACATCAAAAGATTATTTTAAAAGATGTTTACCAGCCTAGTGGACATACAGCGATGTTTTGTGGTTTGGTTTCTGCCGTCCGTACTGCAGACGCGCAAACAGTGAACAGCCAGGGCTCAGGAGACCCCTGGTGAAGGTGGCTGTCACCATCCTTCTCTCAACACTACCACCTCTGGGAGCTGCCACTGCCCCTCCGAGGAGCAGGACGAAAGACAGTGGAGGCCGAGGCAGGTGGATCGCTCAAGATCAGGGGTTCGAGACCAGCCTGAGCAAGAGCGAGACCCTGTCTCTACTAAAAATAGAAAGAAATTACATGGACAACTAAAAATCTATATAGAAAAAATTAGCCGGGTATGGTGGCACATGTCTGTAGTCCCAGCTACTCAGGAGGCTGAGGCAGGAGGATCGCTTGAGCCCAGGAGTTTGAGGTCACTGTGAGCTAGGCTGACACCACGGCATTCTACTCCAGGCAACAGAGAGACTCTGTCTCAAAAAAAAAAAAAAAAAAAAGACAGTGGATGAGAGCCCACCTCGTGCGCGGCCTCCGAATGGCTACCGGTCCCTGGGTGCGTGCCTGGAGCGCGTCTGCCTGCTGCTGGTCTGCACTCCCTCTGCGTCAGAGCCCCGTGCTCGCTCAGCAGAGGCACCTGACTCACGTTTGCTGGACTGCGCTAGCTCAGTGCCAGTAACTGAACTTCTGGCCCCCCATGGTGGAAACCTCAAGTTATCCACCTTTCCACTAGGCACTACAGCTTTCTTACTGGACCTCGCCTGTTGGCAGAGGTTGCACTATTTTCTAACAAACTGCTTAGTGCACTCATATGCCTGTTTTCATCTCCCTGGATTCTGGGTTCTTCCAGCCACACTCCATATGCCTCTAAGTTCCCTCCCCTCATCTTCGCACCGGAAGTCCTTCTCCTCAGGGCAGAAAGCAACACTCTATGACTCAACCTGCCATCCTGGACCTCCCAGCACCCAGGGCTATCCCTTTGGGGATGGATCTAATTCCAGGTTCCAGTTACTCCCAGTCTGGTCCCTTCCTCTGTGGCTTAGCCAGCTGGCCTTGTCCCAAACCGTGACACCCCTCTCTGTACACTTCTGTGTGTGACGTTCATAGTTCATTTTAGTGTGCTTTGTGTAAAATATAACACTGAAACTATGTGAACGGGCTTGGGAATATGTAACAAAACCCACTACATCCCAATCGAAACTTCCACCCAAAGACATTCAGAATTGCAAAATGTGAAAAGCAGAAGAGAACTTAGAAATGCTAGTGCATGTGTCTTATTGTACAGAAGAACGCATGGCCTAAGAGTCAGATCCGACAGCTAGATGAGGGTGGAAACACACCAGTGCAGGCCTGGATTTGGGACTGGTGTCTGTCCACCCCCAGGTGATCAGATGGAGATCCTGGCATTCCCTTCTGGCCCCTCTTGCCTGTGCACTCAGGCTGACCTGTGCCTGGGCTCTCAGCATGGCTGTGGGCACTCCACTCTCTCCTGGTCCGACTTCACTGGGTTGCTTTTGCTTTTTTCTCACCCCCATTAAGATTGCCCAGGATGTGTAAGCTGAAATGGAGATGAGGTTCAAAGCAGAGTGTTTGCGTGTGTGTGTGTGTGTGTGTGTGTGTGTGTGTGTGTGGTGTGTGTGTGTGTGTGTGTGTGTGTGTGTGTGTTTCACCAAAGATCTGGCCAAGGGGGAGGTGGAGCCACCCAGAAAGTGGCAGGTGGTGCTTGGCCTCGGCTCAGCCACTCTCCCTGCTTCCTAATGCCATGGGTCGTGTTGAACTGGCTGCTATCCCTTCACGTCCTTACATAATTTCACCAAGTTCTGATGGAACAGATAAGAAAAGCTCGTTCCAAGGAATTCACTCGCAGCCTGTGTCAACACGGATTGTAGCATCTAGCTAAAAGCTGAAAGAATCAAATGAAAACACAGTGATTTTACCCAATTCCCAACCACCTGTTGGCCTGTTCTTTTGAACTGACTAGCCAGCTGGGTGGGTGTCCTGGAAATGCCCCCCAGGAGACCCCCTCAGTGGACAGCAGACTGATCCCCAACCTGCTAGCGAGGGAGCGTCAGAGTTGAGTTCTCCTGGCTGGTTATGAACCCCCGCTGGGGTGGAATTTCAGCAGGTCCTCCTCACCCCCCCCTTTGCAGTTCCCTGTTTTTGTTGGAGGCCTCTCTGGGAACTGTCCGTCCTTCTCTTTGTTGATACCACATGTTCCCTCCGCAAGGGCTCTACTCGCTTCCTCCCAAGCCCACAGCCCAGCCCCGGCGTGGCTTTCCTCCATCTATTTTTCCCTTTCAAGCCAAAATATTATAAGATGTCCCCCCTCTAAAAGGCTTTGACGCGTAGATAGTAACATTTCAGAGCTAGATGGTGCCTGGAGATCTTGCTATTTTTACCCATTTGCTGATCCCTTTTCCACTGTCTGTCTGAACCTCAGATCTTGGTAATTCCACCAACATGTGTGCTGACATATATTCCTACATTACATTCCGATATGCATGTTATCCGTTCCACGACACACTGAACATCTGCTAGGCAAGAGGTGCTGTTCTAAAGATGACCAGGGTATGGCCTCTGTCTTGCCAAGTCAAAGCAATTAAGTATGTGTTGAAATAAACATAATCGTAAGTCAGAGTAGACTAGGCAGCGAGGAGGCCAAGATCATGTGTGACAGTGTGTGGTGATGAGGCAAGGTTGCTGAGGAGATGGTTAGTTGAGTGAAGCCGGGAGGATTCCGACGGGTTGAAACCCGGAGGAAGGGCTGTGTGTGGTCGGCACTGTAAAGCCAAGGGCAGAGGTGGGGAATGGAGCGAGCAGATGAGGCAAGGTTACGGCAAGAGAAGAGAAAGAGGGACCTCGAGGAGCTCGCTTACATTTAGTGGGCTCGGTGACAGAGGCAAAGGAGTAAAGAGCTACCGAAGACCATTCTGGCAAAGACCTAAAGTGAGAATTGGGATCCGAGCAGGGTCAAAGTAATCAAGGAAAGATGAAGTTCCTAACATAAGAAGGTCAGTTATCAAACTGAAAAATAAGAAACAAAAACGTCTCTAGGTTAGGGGATTTGTACTTAGCAGCAGGGTTTGAGAAACCCCTGTGGAGCAGAAAGGAGGAAAAATGCTCTGTAGGTAAATTCCACATCTGGGAGGTTTGGGGGCTGATATTTGCCTGTGTAGCTGGGAATCTCGAGGATGTAACTTAGACACTATATGCTAATTAGGTCCTACAGATGGATCTGTCATGGTGATCTCAATGGATCTTTAAAAATTATTACTAACTGCTTTATTGAGATGTAAGTTACATGCTACAAAATCCTCCCATCTTAAAAGTACAATTCAATGATTTTAGTATATTTATGGAGATATGCAACCACCACCATTATGTAATTTTAGAATATTTCCATCACCCCAAAAAGAAACCTTATGCCTTATGGTTGCTCCCCATTCATATCCCAGCCCTAGGCAACTATTAACTCTTTTGTCTTTATAGATTTACTTTTTCTGAAAAAGTAAAGTACTTTTATTTAATTATATTTTATTTATTTATATTCCATTTCAGAAAAAAAATGGAATCCTACAATATGTGTTCTTTTGTGTCTGGTTTCTTTCATTGAGCATAATGTTTTTGAGGTTCATTCAGGTTGTGTTACTAAGTCATTCCTTTTTATTGCCAAGAAGTATTTCACTGAGTGGACAGAACACATTTTGATCATCCATTCACTGGTTGATGAACATTTGGGTTGTTTCTGCTTTCAGGCTATTGTGAATAATAACACTGCTACAAATGGTATAATTGTACTCATACAAACTGTACAAGTTTTTGTGTGGTATGTGTTGTCATTTCTCCCGGGTAGATACCTAACAGTGAAATTGCTCTATCACAGGGTATTCTATGTTTAACATTTGAGAGATTTCCAAGCTGATTTTCAAAATGGCTACACCATTCTACATTCTCACCAGCGACATGTGAGGGTTCTCAAATTCTCATTTTCTCATTTATTCACATCCTCATCAGCACTTGTTATTGTCTTTTTAATTGTAGCCATTCTAGTGGGTGTGTAGTGGCATTTCATGATGGTTTTGATTTGCGTTTTCCTAAAAGCTAATGTGTTGAACATCTTTTCATGTTATTGGCTATTTAATAATTTCTTTGAGGAAATGTCTATTCAATCATACTATCCATTTTTAAAATTAGGTTATTTGTCTTTTAATTTTTAGTTGTAGTTCTTTCAATATTCTGGATATAAAGTCTCCATGGGATACACGATTTGCAAATATTTTTCGCCCAGGCTGTGTTGGTCTGTTTTGCATTGCTATAAAGAAATTACTCTGAGGTTGGGGAATTTATAAAGAAAGAGGTTTATTTGGGTCACAATTCTGCAGTTGTGCGGGAAGCATCATGCCAGTATCTGCTTCTGGTGAGGACCTTAGGAAGCCTCCGATGAAGGCAGAAGGTGAAGGGGGAGCAGGCGTGTCACATAGTGAGAGAGGGAGCGAGAGAGAGGAGGTGATGCCAGGATCCTTTGAACAACCAGCTCTTGTGTGGGCTTAATAAAGTGAGAACTCACTCATTATTGTAGGGAGGGCACCCAGCCATTCATGAGGGCGCTGTCCTCAGAACCCAAACACTTTCCACCAGGCCCCACATTCAACACTGGGGATCAAATTTCAACATGAGATTTGGAGAGGCCAAACATCCAAACCGAATCATTGTCTTTGCACTTTCTTGATAGAGTGTCTTGAAGCGTAAAGATGTTTAATGTTGATGAATTGCTATTTACCATTTTTTTCTTTTACCACTTGTATTTTTTGCATCATATCTAGGAAATAATTCCCTAATCCCACATTATGAAAATTTGCTCTTATGTTTTCTTCTAAGAATTTTTCACTTCAAGCTTTTCCATTTAGGTTTGTGACCCATTTTGAGTTAATTTGTGTGTACAATATGATGTAGTTGCCCAGCACCATTTGTTAAAAAGACTATCTCTTTCCCGCTGAATTGTTTTTTAACACATTGGCCAAAAATCAACTTATCTTAAGGTTAGAGTTTATTCTTGGGCTCCCAATCTTATTACATCAGTCTGTTGATCTGTATGTCTTTCATTATGCTAGGATCACACTGTCATGATTACTACAGCTTTGTGGTAAGTTTTGAAATGTGTAAGTCCTCCAACTTTTTCTTCTTTGTGAAGATTATTTTGGCTATTCTGAGTCACTTGTGTTCATACAAGATGTGAGATGAGCTTGTCAATTTCTGCAAAAAATCCAGCTGGCAATTGAATAGGGATTGTGTTGAATCTACAGACCAACTTAGGGAGAATTGCTATCTTAGTTTTCTGATCCATGAACATGGGATGTCTTTCCATTTATTTCAGTTCCAATTTCCTTCAATAATGCTTTGTTGTTTTCAGTGTACAGATTGCACTTCTTTTGTTAAATATTTCTAAGTATTTTATTCTTTTTGAGATTATTGTGAGTGGAATTACTTTCTGAATTTCACTCTGGAATTATATGAAACATAATTGATTTTGGGATGTTGATCTTGTATCTTACTACCTTGCTGAATATTTTTTATGAGATAAAATAGGCTTTTGTGCATTCCTGAGGATTTTCTGCATATAAGAATATGCAAGATCCTATTTTCTGCAAATAAAAACAGTTACTCCTTCCTTCCCAATCCTGATGCCTTCAATTGATCCTTATAATCGCCTTGGGAGTTGTGTAAAGGCATTTTACAGATGAGAGAACTTTAGTCTAGAGAGGTTAAGTACCTTGTCTCAGGTCACCTAGCCAGGAAGTGAGTAAATCGGGACCAGAATAGAAGACTCCTGTCTTCCCATCCATCACTGCATTTTCCACATGCTGCCTCCAGTCAGGAGAGTCAGAATCAGAGAAGACAATGGATCGCCTGTGTCTCTGCAGCTCTCCTATTGTCTTCTTTTGTTACAAGCAGCCAGATGCAGTCAAGCAGGGAGCAGAATGTACATTTCCCAAATGTCTACTGTGTTTTGTACCATGCTCAGTGTTAGGTACATTCAAATACTATTTCAATGAATCCTCATAAAACTCTAGAAAGTTGTCCCAATTATCCTCATTTCATAAATGAGGAAACCAAGGCTCTGAGATACGAAATTACTTGTTCAAAATCACAATCCAGCCTTAAATGGAAGAACGATGAGTACAAAATCCTGTGCTCCTCCCATTACATTATGCTGCCTCTTCCTTCCTGCATCCACAGAAGCAGCTCTTAGAGCAGCACTGTCCTGTGCAGCCCTCTACATGTCCCTGCCTTAGACAGCGATCCTGTGGCTGCATTATGCACATGGCCTCACCTGCACACACGGACATCCCTGGTGCATGAGTCACTGCCCTTCCAGGCTTCCTCCAGACTAGACGACCTCACGGGGAACTATTTTTTAAGCTCTCCTTTGTGTGTCTCAATGGACAATGTGAACAATAAGCGCTTCTGGGGTTGAGTATAAAAGAGAGGATTCAACCTCAGACACTTAGCTACTTATCTCCAATGGTCAAGGCTGCACAGTTGCGAGAAATGGCTTATACAGGCCTCTTTTGAAAAGCCACATCTGGGGTACTGACCCAGACCACCAAGATGCAGCTCTGGACAAGTTGTTTCTAGTTCACTTGGTTATGAGGGCCTGGGGGGCACAGTGGTCCCAAGGAGGGCAGGGTCTAACTCACGCTATATCCCACTCACCCTGTCTCATGCTCCGTGGCATTCACTAGACACTCAATAAATGCCTCCTTGTATTTGCTTTAAAGTTACTTGAAGCTACTTCATCCTAAATTGTTAGCCAGTGTCCCTGTTAGCTGTCCTCTCCCCCACTCCACTCCCACTCCTAACAGGAAAGGAATTCCTGCTGCCAGTCCATCATGGGTGATATTTTTAGTCTTAACAGCAGATAAAACATCCAAACAGACGTGGCAAAGATCCAACATAGGTCTTTGATTCGCTTTGCTCTCTTCTCCCCAGCACCAGTCCACATGCAACCCAAGATAGGTTTTAGGCACACAAAGCAGAAATGGAAATAATTAAGTATTTTGCAAACTCTGTCAAATACTCCAAGAGGCAAGTGAGCACCAAACTTAGACTCTTATGGTTTGCCTTTTCACTAAATTCCTGATTGGTGAGTAATCCAGCTCTCTGGTGGTTTAAACAACTTCTTTTGTATTACCCAAGAGATGTTAGGTTTGGGAGTTTAAGCCATATATAACGGAGGGTCTGGAAAAATTCTCAGAAACAGCAGTTCCCTCGGGCGACACGGTGTGCGGTGGGAGGTATGCTGTTTTAGCCCAGCAATCCTGTTTCCAGGTGGTTTTGTGGTCAGCAGGAGAATATGATTTTTTAATAATGTGAAATAAAAAGGCAATGCTTCTGCCAAAACAAGATTACGTCGCATTTTACTCAGCTGTATTTTATATTCTCTCAGTTCATTGCCAACTCCAACCACTTGTCCCCTCATGTGAGTTTCCTTCCTGTGCAGTCTCCCAGGTGGATCCTGAGCTCTGGCCCAGTCACTCCTTCTTTGTCTCTTGAAGACATTCATGGGAGGAGATCCAGGCCAGACTAGAAGCAAGAGACACGGGTTCTAGCCTGGGCTATGGTGAGATCTAAACTTTGCAACCTCAGACCAAGTCTCTTTGGGCTCAAGTTTTTTTCTAAAAGCTTAGGGTGTTGTGGACTCCAAGGAGTGACTTCAAATGCTACTGCGACCTCGTCTTTATCTGCTACTCTTTTGACCTCTTCTGGTCTGTTTCCTCCAGAAACTCCCTGGCCTTGGCATGTCAATGGGAAGTCAAGGCCTCTCCCTGCCCTGGCTACTGAGCCCGGCTGGAACTTCAGCTTTGGCTGGCATAGGAAGGTGTTTGCTTGTACATTTACTTTTAAAAGCATGAATTTAGTCTTTTCACACCCCCACTCCTAGTTAAGACTCAAAGTTATGATTTAAAAGGAGGGAAAATGGCCTGGCTTGAGGTAGGATGTTGGGGGTTAGAAACCTAGGCCAGATATTTCTGTTTCAAATCACATCCTTCACTACCAATTTCCCTGAGGAACACGGTTCAATTCTTGTTGGGAAATATCTAACAGACTCCATCCCCTCTGGTTTCCGTGGAGTAACCCCCACTTAGAGTTCTGGCCAGGGAAGGGTGGGGGCCGAGAGGAGGAGTCCCCTGGCGCCCACCGAGACACTATTTATTACACCAACCCCAGTCCGTTTCCCCAGCACAGCCCGGCTCACTCGGCACACGGAGCCGCGCGGTTCCGAGCCTCAGTCCCCAAGTAGCCTCCCAGTCCAAATGGCCACCCTAGAGCCACAGACGGAAGGTCCAGGAAATTAAGTTTTTAAAGACTGGCAAATACATTTGCTTGCTTAATCACCTTCTCCATCATTTTACTTCCTGGCAATCTTTCTAGATCTATTCGGGTTTAAGTCTAAGTGTTAATAGGGCCAGAGTTGGACTTCTACATTAAGTCAGGACCTCGTCTATCACATAAAGAAACGACAAATGAAACGCAAAAATGGTTGTATCAATGGGCCCAGGGGATTAACAATGAATCTCACATGTGTGAGCTTTTCAGATGTCTTTATTTTGAAATAAGCCTCCCCTGTGTAATTGACAATACATTTTCCTGACTCTTTTCTCCTAAGAATTGCTTCTTCCTCCAGCTAAACTGCTCCTAAATTTTCCGACCTCTGGAGCAGAGTGGCATCAGTTTTCACATGTGGCTTCTTCTGGACTCGTTTTACCTCCTCCGTGAAACGCATATCTGTGGTCCCATGGAGTTATTCCTAGCAACCACCAGCAAACCTAGAGCGAGTGGCAAGACCATGACGCAGCTTCAGGGTGGAATGTTCCAGTCATGCGCCTTCCCTGCCCGTGACACAAGTAGAACACAGGTTCCCAGCTCTTTAGATAATTAGTGGGGTGGGGAAGGGGTGAAAATGGCAGTTGGGGAAGAAATTGCCTTCTTTGTTTGGAACAAAAACCTAGGACAATATTTGATTTTGTTAAATGAATGGCGTTGGTATTTTGAGAAAATGTTTGCATTGTAAGTCTTGGAATTTACCCCACAGACAGCAACTTCGGTTAACGTTTTCGTAAGGAGATACCACTGGGAAAGGCTTGAGGCACAATATAAACCAACACTTGACTTCTAGAAGTGAAACATAAACATGAGAATAGAAACAAAAGACCGCTGGGTTTGTTCAACCCATGGGCCATGTTATATTCTTCCCTGGGATAGTCTACGAGAGCATGCTGCTTTAAAGTTAACACAGGAGACTTATACCTAGATACCTCTGCTTCCATAAATATGACTCTAGCATCCAGTAATCAATCTTGAGTTTTTTTGTTTTTTGGGTTTTCTTTGAGACAGAGTCTGGCTTTGTCATCCTGGCTAAAGTGCAGTGGCATCATCATAGCTCACAGCGAGCACAAACTCCTGGGCTCAAGTGATCCTCCTGCCTCAGCCTCCCAAGTAGCTGATATTATAGGTTTGTGCCACCACACACAGCTAATTTTCCTAGTTTTAGTAGAGATGGGGTCTCACACTTGCTCAGGCTGGTCTCGAACTCCTGGCCTCAAACAATCCTCCTGCCTCAACCTCCCAGGGTGCTAGGATTTCAATCTTGTGGGTTTTTTTTTTTTTTTTTTTTTGAGACAGAGTCTCACTCTTTTGCCCGCACTAGAGTGAATGCCGTGGCGTCAGCCTAGCTCACAGCAACCTCACACTCCTGGGCTCAAGCGATCCTTCTGCCTCAGCCTCCCGAGTAGCTGGGACTACAGGCATGTGCCACCATGCCTGGCTAATTTTTTCTATATATTTTTAGTTGTTCGATTAATTTCTTTCTAATTTTAGTAGAGACGGGGTCTCGCT
>CAUYSK010093985.1:0-11394 GCA_963575035.1 Avahi laniger | reverse complement strand
CTAGCTCACAGCCACGTCAGACTCCTGGGCTCAAGCAATCCTACTGCCTCAGCCTCCCAAATAGCTGGGACTACAGGCATGCGCTACCATGCCCGGCTAATTTTTTCTATATATTTTTAGCTGTCCAATTAATTTCTTTCTATTTTTGGTAGAGACGGGGTCTCACTCTTGCTCAGGCTGGTCTTGAACTCCTGAGCTCAAATGATCCACCTGCCTCGGCCTCCCAGAGAGCTAGGATTACAGGCGTGAGCCACCGCGCCCGGCCTAAGCTAAACTTTTTTGATCCCAACTTTCTAGAAATAAGTTAAAAATGGATGTTTATACTTTACTGTTAAGTAGGTTAAAAAACTGCCGAAGCAAAGTTAGACTTATATGGATCAGAGACATAATTGCAAGCACAAAGGTTAACCAGGACTTGAAGGCAGGAAAACTTTGGCTAGGAGTATAAGATACTTGCCTCTTAGATAAAAGTGATGCATCCTGAGGATTCTAGATTAGTTTTCTTCCCACCTCCAAGGTTGAAAAGCTGTGGATATCAAAGGTCATGGCTTAGTGGGATATGGAATGGCTCCAAGCTTTTACTGGGGCGGCCTGACACACCAATTCTCCAGCAAAGTGAAACCATATCAATTTGTTAGGGATGATAATAGGGATTGTAAGTTAGCTGAAACTTACCTGTATGTTATGCAAAGAAAGGGACAGAAATTAATTATATAAGCAAGAGAACTGACTGTTCAAAAGAGCAAATAAATGTAAGCTCTCTCAGCTCCTGTAGAAATATTTATGTAGAAACAGCTGACCTGCTAATTAGAAACATCCTTGCCTATTCATTAAACCACTTCTCCTGAGGATTCTGCTAAGCAACACTTGGTCTAGTTCTAATTATCGTGTGGCCTTGAAAGCAATAAACTGTACTTTTAGAATAAAATTTTATAATTTAGACATAGACATGGTTACTCACTTCCCATAATTACAGTGGGATAGTAATGAAGGGTTACACCTGGTTCTTATAAAAAGGATGTACCCTCTCTTCATAGGGAGATTACAATGAATTTTTATAATGAATTATTAGATAATGTATGTTTAGATCTGAGAAATCCTTGACAATCTTACTGCTTAAATATTAGAGGTTTTTTTTAAAGGTTATCTTTTTGGATTATGTTGGATCTTAAATAATTTTTAAAAATTCTCTTTTAGGGAAAGAGCATCATTATGGCTTAAGTCAGTGGTAAAGATTGTGTTGGTCATAAACTGAGACATCGTGTTTAAATAAAAATAAAGTGAATCATTTTTCATGCAGCCACTTTCCTCTGTTTCTCTCACTTTAACCTGTAGAGATTTTCCTAACAAGAACACTGGTTAAGAAATATAGTAAAATAACACATAAGGTATACCCAGCGGTCCGCAGATAATAGCAGCTATGTAAACAAGCAAACTGTCCTAAAATGGCAAGCTGGCACTGTCATGGGAACTCAGCTGGCTCTTGACTGGCATCTGGATAGGGCTGTACCCTTCAAGCTTAGAGCATGCACGTCAGAGGCCACTGCCTGGGTTCAAACCTCTTCTCAACGCTATGATTGGGGCATTCTCATGCTAGGTGAGCTTGGACAAGTTACTTAAAGCTCTGTGTGTCAGTTTCCTTCTCCATAAATGGGGGTGACAATAGCCGCCACCTCCAAGTGCTGTTGTGAGGATTAAATGACTTGCTCCATGTAAGTACTCTTACGTAGTAAGGGCTTCGTCTACTCAGTTATGTATTCACTCACTCAGCACCTGCCTATTGTGCACTTACTATGTGCCGGGCCCTGCTGCAGAGGCTGGTATTTGGGATTCAACAGTTAGACGAGGTCCCTGTTGTATTGGAGCCTGTATTTCCATGGGAAGAGACAGATCATAAATAAGTAAACAAATTAACAAGTCCAGGTAGTAATAAATGTTACAAAGAGTGATTGGGTTATGGAGAGAGAGGTCAGCATTAGCTAGGGTGGACAGGAGAGGCTTGTGAGCAGGTGACATTTGAGCTGAGACCTGAATGACAAGAGATCAATGTTAGCTCTCATGAAAATATGAAAGTTTTCCTTTGTGTTGGTAGCTTTCTCCATATTCTTAATTTAAACTCTGTTAACATCAGTATAGACTCCTTTTCAGCACGATGCTTTTAGGAGGTCTCGGGCTCCCATCCCACTAGCATTCATATGTGTTCAAACAAGTCATTGTCAATGTCGTTGGAGCTCATTTTCCCCAAGTTCACCTTGGTAGCATCCAAATATACCCACCCCTGGGTGTCTCCCCCTTGGCTCCAGCTGGGTGCTCACCCACCTTGTTCTGCCTCCATTTGTGGAAAAGCCTGACTCTGTTGTTGCCCCCTGACAGAAAGTACAGGACTGGGTTGAGGCAGATGCTCAGGCTCACTAGAGGCCTCCATATCTTATAGGCCACACCTGCTGCCATCAAGAGCTGGCAGTCCTGCGAAGGCAGGAAGCGGATGACGAGGTAGAAGGAGCGGGCGATGTGGAAGGGCACAAAACAGAAGGAGAAGAGGCCACACACCAGCAGGATGGTCCGGATGGACTTGGCCCGGGCCGCGCTGCCTGCCCTTGCGAGGGTCTCCTCTGGCTTGTTTAGGCTCCTGACCATCAGCGAGTAGCACACCAAAATGACGACAAAGGGAAAGACAAAGCCGGACAATGTCAGGACCATGCCGTAGACAAAAAACTCATCGAAATTCTCCGGGCTGCTCATGTCGTAGCAGACCGTCTGGCCGCCGATGCTGTCTGTGTGGGAGAAGGCCAGTGTGGGCAGCAGCTGGAGGACCACCAGAGCCCAGGTGGCGGTGGCGCCCAGGCGGGCGTGCCTGCGGGTCCGGTAGGGCAGTGAGCGCAGTGGGTGGCACACACCTAGGAAGCGGTGCACGGAGATGCAGGTCAGCAGCAGGATGCTGCAGTAGAGGTTGGTGTAGAACAGGAAGCGCACCAGCCTGCAGAGCAGCTCCCCGAAGGGCCACTTGTCACCCAGGGAGTAGGTGATGATGAAGAAGGGCAATGTCAGCAGATAAAGCAGGTCGGCCACCATCAGGTTTACCAGATAGATGGTGGCACAGCTCCAGGGCTTGGTTTGGCTCCAGGAGAGCCACAAGACAGTGCCATTCAGGGACAGCCCTAGGATGAAGATGATACTGTAGGTCAGGGAGAGGTAGGTTTGCTTGTACTTCTCTGAGAGCTGGCAGTGACCTTGCTCGTTTGAAGTGTTCGTGTCCAGTTTCTCCATCTCCTGCGAGGCCCCCTCCAGGAGCAGAGCTCTGTCACGGCTCTGTCTTCTGCTTCCCCTGGGAAGAAACAAAATGGACAGCATAGCATCATGACCTCTGCCATGTTTCAGCCTCTGCCTTCACCTGGCATTCAACTCTGTGCTCCCAAAGTCTAGTCAGGGTCCTTGTTTGAGAGAGACCAGCCCAAGAAGAAGAAGAAGAAAAAAGAGTTAAACCCAAGGGCAAAAGAATCTTCAAAAGCAAGGCGTCTAGACTTACCAGGTCCCAAGGGCTGGCTTACACTGACTTGTATGCTCTCTGTTCTAGGCTGTGTGGTGACAGGAATGGTGGGGAATAGCACTGTCATTTAAATAAGGTACACAGAACTTCCAGACCTGTGGCTCCTCTTGCTAGAATCCTTTGCATAAAGTCAGGAAATCTCCAAGGGGAAATAGTCCAGCTGGAGAAGCTGGGGTACTCCCAGGGGGCAATACTGCCCACAATCTGGTCCTAACTGCACAGACCATTGTGGAATAGAAAGTGATCCTTCTGGGTTAGTTAGAGAGGATTAGGGAAAGCACAGGTTTTGACTACAGGCTCTGCTGGAGGATTTTGATTTGTATCTCTTTCAGGATTTATTAACTGTGTATTTGAATACTGAGGCTGATTTGCTTATTAACCGTCTCTGCATCCCAAGCATCCAAGAAAACAAATCTGAACCATGAAGCCAGGTGCAGCTTCTTCCTTATTCCCGTCCCTGCTGACGAAGCAGATCCAATAGTGGGCCCACGCAGCTAAGAAAGCTGTGCGTGGAGCCTGAAGGTTTCTGTCACATTCGGGGTCAGCGGGTTGGTCACTCAGTCAGCGTGGAGCCCTCGGGAACTGAAAAGTTTAATTCTAGGGCTTATCATTAGAGACGTAACATTTAGAAAGACGGATTAAAACAAGGGAAGAGAGAAAAGCATAAGGTAATTTGGGAGTAAATTGACTTTGACTGTAAACTATGATATTAATATATAGAGTTTTAGTCACAAGAAAAGTTAACAGGGAGTTCATTCACTCTGTCAACCAACAAACATTTATTTAGCATTTATTGAGTCTGGCACTGGGGTTACGAAGATGAGTAAGACACAGTCCTTGCTCTCCAGGATTCCACAGTCATCTCAGTCTGGTGGGGAAGACAGAAATGGATGCAGGTAATTGTAATATGATGTGGAAAATGGTCAACAAAATGCTGTGAAAATCAGCAGGATACAGCCAATTCTCTGAAGGAATTGAGTGCAGCCTTCAAAGAATAGGTGACATTTGAGCTGCTTGGGAGAAGAACGAACATGAGCTTGCTAGGCACCAGGCAGCGGAGGGTCAGGGGCATTGGGTAGGGGAATGGTACTTCCAGGGTGATGGAAGCAGAAAGGGCACAGCGTGAACTGGGGATGCTGGGAGAATCAGCTACCATAGGAGGAGGTTCTTCAGCAGAACGGTGATAAGGCTGCTGTGATGGTTCATTTTATGTGTCAATTTGACTGGGTTAAGGCATACCCAGCTATTTTCGAGTGTAACCGTGAGGGTGTTTCCAGAAGAGACTGGCATTTGAATCAGTGGACTGGGTAAGGAAGATCCACCTTCACCCAAGGTGGGTGGGCACCATCCAATCAGGCTGAGGGCCTGAGCACAGCAAAAGGCAGAGGAAAGGTGGATTTGCTTTCTCTCGGAAGCAAACCCTTTCTTTTCCTGCACTCGGACATCAGAACTCCAGGTTCTCCAGCCTTCGGACTCAGGCTAAGCCGTGCCATCAGCATCCCTGGTTCTCCAGCTTGCAGACAGCATATCGATGGACTTCTCGGCCTGCTAATTGCTTGAGCCAACTCCCATAATAAATCCCCTTCCTGTATCTATTCCACGTCTACATCTACAGCTATTTGGTTGATTGTCTCTGAAGAACCCTGACTAATACAGCTGTGTTTGAGGAAGATTCCATGAGGGCCATGAGGTAGCAAGGTGACCCTGCACCGGAGTAGGGAAAGACCAGTCAGACCAGTAAGGGATGTTGCAGTGCGTGCAGGTGAGGTATGGCCAGTATCCCAAGCAAGGCCCTGCAGGGTGGATAAGAGCAGGGACCAGACCCCAGAGACGCTGCTGAGGCAGGAGTGACAGGCCTGATTGGACATGGGGCTTGAGCCAGAGGAATTGAGGGTGTCCTTGAAGTCTTCAGTGTTGGGAACTGAACTGGCCCTCTGAAGTTGGGGACGGGGTCTGTCTGTGCCGCCACCTGCTCACCACCTTGGTAACTGGCTTTAAAATCGGGACAGCAAAGCTTTTTTGGCTGGGTGATTTTCATTCATTTTGTTCCCTGTAATTTTTCATGCTGGGGGGCTGGCAAATACGTAGCCATTTCCAGTGAATCTGCCTTCCCAGCTCATTGTGAGCCCTTGGAGGGAAGCCGGGGAGGGAAACCAGCCTTGATTTAGCACTGGTGTGAGTCCGGCAGTTCACACGAGTAATCGATCTTATTTAATCCTCACAATAACCTTGTGAATGAAGGAAACATTATTACCTCTGTTTTACTGATGAAGAAATTGAGAGTTGGAGAAGAGAACCCTCTGGGGCTCATTAGGACCCTTAGTCTGACAGGCAGTACTCCTGATCTAGACCTGCCCCTGCCCGCACTGGGACTGCTTTGGTGTGCGGGAAAGTGCTCAAATCCTGCCTCTGCCAGGGACCAGCACACCATCTGAAGCTGTTACCTTATCTCTCTGAGCCACAGTTTCCTCAGCCGTAAAATGGGACAATCCCTCTCTGGTTAGGTTGCTGTGAGAAACATCTAAAATAAAGGTAAGTGCCCCACAGGCCTGACACAAGGGAGAGACCCAGCACAGTTTAGTTCTCTTCCCACTTCTTCCTTCACGCTCTTCTAGAGACTATGGGGCCCTGGAAACCTGAGCTCTTTGGTATCTGTGGTTGGATGGGAGGGCAGGCGTGGCTTTGCTACCCCATAAAGTGGACAGGGTCACTTTTCTTCCTATTCCTGTCTATGGACTGAATTTTGTCTGCCACCAATTCGTATGTTGAAACCCTAACTCCAATGTGGCTCTATTTGGAGTAAGAAAGTAATTAAGGTTAAATGAGATTATAAGGGTGGGGCCCTAATTTGATGGGATTAGTCTCCTTATTAAAATTAGTGATACCAGAAAGCTCACTCTTTTACGTGAGGACATGAATTTAAACCTATGAATTGATTTTAATATTTTACCTGTATCTGGATAACTTCTTGAACAAATGAAACCATTTAATGGGATCTCATAAATGCCTTCAGACAGTAAAAGTTTGTTTTTACAAGTTTTTGTTTTATTAAGATAAAAACTTGATTAACATATACATTTCTTAATTCGGAAAGATGAATTAGGGACTTTTTCACATCGTAAGTATTTGGTTTTTAATGAATTTCCTTAAATGGAGGACCCCAGGTATATTTAATTAGGTGGTGGATTAAAGTAGCAGGTGGTTTATTTTGAATTCAAATTTTCTTAAGGGTTTCGAATCCACTAGATAATTTTATGTTATTTGGCCAATTTACCACTGGATGGCGATGAAGACCAACAGACAGGTTCCCATCCCCTCAATGACCCCACCGCAAATGGAAGCCCGAACTGGGGTTGGGCTCCTGTCCAGGCGTACATATAATTCGTATTATAATATTATATGTGAATGAGATATAATTCATTGAAGACATGTAATTCCACCAAGCAAACCATCTATTGGTCTGTCATCTGCAGTGACTGTGTTAGATTCACACAGAGATAGAGTTAGCTGAAAGCTGCCTGTTAATTGTGATGATTCTGCAATAAACCCTGTGAGATAAGCACGGCAGGCATCATTCCCCCCCATTTTACAGCGGAGGAAACAGAGGTTCGGAGAGGTTAGGTAGAAGTCATGTCTGCGATGATTTGGGGAAAAGCCTGGACTTCTTTTAGAAAGCAGAGACTCAACAAATTTCCAAATTTCCAGGGAATGTGCTACTACCTACCCATCACCCCTCTCCCCATGTCACCGTCCCCCCAGGAAATAAAAGCATGGAACTAAAATAGCAAGTCATCCCTCAAGTCACTAGATGTAGTGCCTTTCTTAGAGACGAAGGAACCCTAGCTTAAAAAGCATGACCTGGAGATAATGGTAAAAAGAGAGATAACAGAATATGTAAAATTAAAGTAAAAAAACTGTTAAGAGTGAGACCGACACAGCAACCCTATACTCAGTTTTAAAGTATACCTTGAGTCTTAAGATAAAAGGCATTGATGTTAGCTTTTTAATGATTTCGTATTACACTTTTACAGCGTAGGCTTACACCTCTTTGTACCTGGACCCCTCTTCCATGTTTGAGTTGTCCTGAAACGTGGGAATCCAAGGGCTTTTGTTGTTTCACAATGAATGCAAATTAGGTGCTTTAAACAATTTAGAAGACTGTGAAGAGACAGTGAGTACTTAATTTCAACAATTAATTCATATAGCAGCATACACATTTTTGTTTTCTGTTGACAAGGATCTGACATAATTGGCAGCTTCAGCTTTGTGTAAAAGGGAGTGATTGGGAAACATTGTATTGTCACAACAGAGAAGGTGGCTGCTCTGAAACCGATGTTACTCTGGAAAAATAATCGCTAATGTTCTCTTTCTAATCTGTCTTTACAATTGTGTGATACCCCCAAACTGACTCTGAAATCAGAATTTTTAACTTCAATTAATGATGTGGCAAAAATAACAGTAGCTCTGCTGTCCTGTGGTTGTGGAAGCCTGTCACTGCCTCTGGGATCAGGACCCTGAAAGGGAATCTTAAAACACTTTTTTCCTTTTCCTTTCATTTAGCATCGAAGATCTTTAAATGCATCATGACCAAGTCTTTCCTTGTGTGCTGTGTATGAAGACATGTAGAAAGCTGGTTTGGTTTGGGGTGAAAAAAGAGATCAGTCACAGCACCTGGGGCTCCAGGGGTAGTGGCAAAGTTGCCCAAGGCATCTGCAGAGCAGGGGCTGTATCCCAGGACCCTTCCTTCCATCCAGTTTTACCCTCAGGCAGCAAGTTCCCCTTACACCCTGACCAGAAAATGCTGCTTACAGTAGTAACACCCCAGCTTGCTGCTCACCATCAGAGCTTTCCTTTTGCCATGGGGTTGCGAGGGGAGGGTGGTGGGAAGAATCCACAGCGGCTCTGGACACTCAGTGCATCGGGGAGGAGGGAGAATGGTGTTGTTTTAGCCTGAGCCACCCAGAAAGCAGAGCGAAGGCTAAATGTGCTATCATTTTATCTGAGAGTGCAATTCCAGGGAACAGGAGTGAGGGACAAGGAGAGTGACCTGTTGAACAAGGGAGAATCAATATGAGGATTCGAAGATGTGCCATTGAGTTGGCCCCCACACAAGGCAACTGAGTGCTCAATCCCAAGAGACTGTCTTCTGAGAATCTGAACTCCGAACTGACTGTATCTCAGGAAAGTCCTCTCCGGCACAAGAAGATGGAGGCGTTTGTCCACCAGCCTCTACCTCCCACTGGCTGGGCCCACACCCCCTGGATGGGCATTTAGGGCTGCTCTTCCTGCAGGCATTTTGAGAAAGTTCCCTCAGAAGGGGGCTCTAACAGCTGGTGCTTGGCATGTCCTTGAGCACAGCACGTGAGAAGGTGAAGACACACTTAACAAAAAGAATTTTATTTTTCACCAAACTCCATTTCACTTTTGCCCTTTGAGGTGTCATGTACTCCTGGGTACTCCCGTGTACTCCTGGGTTGCTTCTGCATGAGAGATGGAGGGTTCCTGTGGTATCTGGCCCTGGATCCTTTGGTGTGAAGCGATTCTTCCCATTTCTTTTTACTCATTTTTTTCTATTGAGTTGTCTGTCTTTTGATTATTGGTTTCTAGCAGTCCTTTACATATTTTGGGTAAAAGTCTTTTAAGTTACTTATATTACATTTTTTTTCTACTCTGTGCCTTACCTTTTCACTGGCTTAAAGGTATATATCTATATATAATTTTTTGAGAAATAGAAATTCTTAATTTTAATACAGTCTAAATTATCAATCTTTCTTTTATGGTTCCTGCTTTTCACATCTAGTTTAAGAATCTTTCTCTACCTTAAGTTCATAAAGATATTCTTCTATATTAGCATAGGAAAGCCTTTGCTCTTTAGAGCTAATTGATTCTGTCCCATTAAAGAGTTTAATGCTTGCATGTGTGTGTCTCACTAGTTCTCCATCCCTCTCTCTGTGTGTGTGTGTGTGTGTGTGTGTGCGTGTAAAAAATACAGAGAGAGGGGGGAAAAATGGAAGAGTTAAGGTAGCCTCCCGGATCCCTGCTTCCAGAGAAAGAGACGTAGATCTCAGTCTGCTACACACAATCGGATCGCTCTCCCACAAAAACAGCGAGGTGAATTGGTGGAGATTCAGTGGGGGACACATAAATCAGGAAAAAGAATAACAGGAGATAGGAATACAAAACCTGGAAAGCGCAGGACAGACAATAGAGAGTGGAGCGTGAGACGGCGGCGCCAGCCTGGCCAGTAAGTGCACCGCGATAAGTCCCTCAAGAGACAGTCTAGCTTCCCCACTGACTTACAAGCCAACTGAGAGGCAGGGGCCTGTGTGAAGTGGATGTTGAATTGGGTCAGGAAACATGGGGCTCAGCGGAGAGGGGGCACGAGCTGGAAGCAACTTGAAGTCCCTGGAGCTCCATGTCAGGACTGCACTGGACAGGGGAGGAGCTGGTCTAGGCTACCTCCAGAAGCAGTTAGGAGTCAGGAAGCTAGTCTCTGGCACCCAGTGGATCCTGAACAGGGAGGTGATCACTGAGTAGAGGACTCTAACCTGGAAACTGCTGCTGGCGATTGAGACTGCTCAGGATGGGCCAGTAGAAGCGAGAGCTATTGCTGGACTGGCGTGAGATTGGGGGAGGGAGACATAAAGGAGACGGCGGAGCACCCTGGTGACTCGACTGACTCCCTGATCCGGTACCTCCCAGCCCCTGAGCAGCTCCCTCTGGAGCCAGCACCCTGGGGGCGGGCTAACACGAGCTCGGGGCCAACAGCAGGTCGCAGGTGCAGAACAGCTCCCTTCCCCCAGCTTGGGAGTTCGCAACGAGCTCTGCCCTTCCAGGACCTAAAGTCAATTAGCCAGCCCCGTGTCTTTGAGTGGTGAATTCTGAGTGCCTCCTCAGTTGTGAGGGGAAGACGCATGCGGAAACTGAAGGCGCTGGGGCATTGAGCAGGTTGACAAGGCACCCCCTCCCCCTGTCCAGTGTCTTTTGTGCAGCCTCTGATCTTGCAGCAGCGAGACATAAAGAGCCACTCCCCCTCTGCGATAAGCGCCAGTCCCTGGGGCTTTGGCACTGACCAACAGCTGACAGCCCAGTGACTTTTCTCGCCAGACTGGTTCAGGTCATCTGGCCCGATTGCATTTCCACCTCTGGTCAGCTACCAACAGAGAAACCCGCGACTAGGGAATCAAAACCCTGGGAAGAGACCAAAACAAGCTTCCCAAGTAACCCCTCCCATCAAGAGAACCCTGGACAACATACTAGCAGCTCCCTCTAGCTGCAGAACAAAACAAAAACAACAGCGGATCCAGATGGGAAGGACCCAGTGAAAGATTTCTGGAAGTATGAAAAATCAAATGGAAAGCACACCCCCAAAGAGGAACACCAGTTCTTTAGCAATGAACAATAACCGGGTCCAGAATACTAAAATGACAGAAGAATTCCAAACGTGGATTGTAAGTAAGCTCAATGATATGCAAGGAAAAATGAATAACCATCACAAGGAAACCACAAAAAAATCCAGGATTTGGAAGAAAAATTCACTAAAGAAATTGAAATATTAAAGAAAAATCAAACCGAACTCCTGGAAATAAAGGACTTATTCAGGGAACTTCAAAACACTATGGAAAGCCTCAAGAACAGGGTATATCAAACAGAAGAAAGAATCTCAGAGATCGAAGACAGCTCCTTCCAAATGAATAAGTCAGTCAGAGAGATTGAGCAGAAAATAAAGAAAAAAGAAACAAGCTTATGTGAAAAAACCAAACCTGTGTGTGACAGGTGTTCAGGAAATGAAGAAGAAACCTTGCAAGGGCTGGATAACCTATTTCAAGATTTAATAGAGGAGAATT
>CAUYSK010093982.1:0-25073 GCA_963575035.1 Avahi laniger | reverse complement strand
TAAGAGCCTTTGTGTTGCACATGAATCTGCACAGGACCCAGCAATCCCCATCTGTAAAAAGTAGCTTTCCTGCCCATGAGTACAAAAAGCAATATATACTCCTTGCAAAAAACTTGGAAAAAATTACAAATTAAGAACAATATGAAGAGATCACTGGTAAAATCTGGGACAATTGAATGTCACAATAAATGACCATAGTAAATAAATAAATAGCCTTATTTATAAATAGATTATAATTTAAACAAATCTATTTATTTATTTATTAAATAGATTAAATATATTGATTATATTTAATCTATTGAATAAAATAGGAATCACTGAGTCCATATCAATATAAATAAATAAATTAATAAATAGATGAAAGAGAAGGAAAAGCTCTTTTTTATAGTAGAATATCATTAAATAAATTTAGAAGGAATTGTGGAGTTAGAAAGCCACCATTTGGCAAATAATATAGTAATAATTCAGTCAAAATTATCAATGGATGTTTTGTGGGTGAAAGTTTGAAATATATACATGGTCTGAAAGGTCCCACAAGTGGAAGATACTACTTCAGTCAAATAATCAAAGTTAATATCACCAGTGATGAAGTAGATGGGTATCATTTGCCTCTTGATATGATCTGCTGAGAGGGACACAACATCACTCCTGTGGTGTTCCTGCCATACTGCATAACCTTCATCTAACCATGAGAAAATACCAGACGAACCCAAATTGAGGGCCCCTTTATAAAATACAGTTGGCTCTTCCTATCCACAGGTTCTGCATTCTTGGCTTCAACCAACCATGAATTGAAAATATTTGGAGAAAAAAAAATTCCAGGAAAATGTTACGTGGCTGCTGACGTGTACTAAGTAGTTAGGCCTACGACAGTTGCATCTGTACTGAAACGTACAGATCTTTTCTTGTCATTATTCCCCAAACAATACAGTATAACAACTATTTACATTTTCTTTATGTTAGGTATTACAAGTAACCTAGAGATGATTTAAAGTATATGGGAGGGTTATGTAAGTTATACACAAATACTAAGCATTTTATATAAGGGACTTGACCATCGCTGGATTTGGTATCTGCGGGGGTTCCTTGAGCAAATGCCCTGAGGATGCCAAGAGAGAACTGTAACTGGCTTGTACTTTTCAAAAACATCAAAGTTATGGAAGACAAAGACAGACTAAGGAACCATTCTAGATTAAAGGAGATTTAGGAAACGTGACAACTGAATGCAATGAAAAATCCTGAATTGTAATCTGGGCCAGGGCTATTATTATTTTTCACAATAAAAGATATTATTGAGCAGGGCACGGTGGCTCACATAATCCTAGCTCTCTGGGAGGCTGAGGCGGGCGGATTGTTTGAGCTCAGGAGTTCAAAACCAGCCTGAGCAAGAGCGAGACCCCGTCTCTACTAAAAATAGAAAGAATTAATCAGACAACTAAAAATACATAGAAAAAATTAGCCAGGCATGGTGGCGCATGCCTGTAGTCCCAGCTACTCAGGAGGCTGAGGCAGGAGAATCGCTTGAGCCCAGGAGTTTGAGGTTGCTGTGAGCTAGGATGATGCCACGGCACTCACTCTAGCCTGGGCAACACAGTGAGACTGTCTCAAAAAAAAAAAAAAAAAAAAAGATATTATTGGGACAATAGGCTAAACATGACTAAGGTCTGTTGATTAGATAATCAATAATGCACATTGTAGTATTTAGGGTTAAAGTGGCATTATGTCTATAATTTACTTTCTTATGATTCAGAAGACAATTGCATACATATAATTCTACATATGAGAGAAATGATAGGGTATATGTTAAAAATTGGAGAGTAGAAATGAAAGGCAAAGGGGAATTTTTGTACTGTTCTTGCAGCTTTTCTGCAAGTCTGAAATTATTTTTTTAAAAATTTACAAAACAAAAACAATAAAAGAAAAAACAGAAAACAATAAAAAAAGAAACAGAAAAACAAAGATCACCTGTAATTCCACTAAGTTGGTTTAAGTACACTTTTCTCATTTTTTTCCTCCTTTTGTAACCGTTCCCCTTACACTGAACAAATTTCAATGACTCTTAAGACTTTGAAATGCTGCTCTGATTAATATTTGTCTAATTTCTTTCTTTTTTTAAATGACACATTGCTATCTGCTATCCAGCCATTGTTAATATAATGGGAATGGTTTGTGTGACACTGATGTAAGCTGGCAGCCAAGGCGAGAGGACTGGGATGCGCATGCGTGAACAATGACGCCTTCCCGGCACTAGTGAGTGGGGCGCCGGACTAGTGAGTGAGTACTGAGTGAGCACGTGCACTGTGTGGCCGCGGCGTTCAAAATGACTAGTGAGGAGAGCAATGAAGCTGCATCAAATTTTGCATTTTGCTTGAACATTCCTCCACAGGAAGTATTCGGATGATTCAGAAGGCTTCCGGGGATGATGCAGTGAGTGCAGTGCAAACGCTTCAAAGATGGCGGAGAAGCTGTTGAGAGTGACCCATGTCCCGGGAGGCCTGCAACAAGCAGACACCTGAGAATGTTGAACGTGTACATGCTGCAATCAATAAAGATCAGCGACCGACAGTGCGAGGATTAGAAGCTGATCTGGGGATTCCAAAAACTACTGTGCCTGAGATTCTGATGCAGGATCTTGTATATTCTTCAGTAAATGTCTCCATTTTTCATATTACGTGGCTGGATATTTTCTGGACAGACCTCATATGTCTATTGAGAGTAAGAGTTTTGAGAAGGAGAGAGAAAGTGATAAACAAAATAGCAAAAGCTAAAGAGATCTTCTTTTTCTAATGAAAACTGATGTATTCTTAGTGTACTTTTCAAGTTCTTGGAGAAAAGAGAACTCATATAAGACAGCTTGAGTTTCCTCATATTATTTTGTCATTGTTTACACACAGCATATACATTGCCATTTCCAGTTTTACTTCACTTTTGGTAATTAATCTGATCCCTTAAATATAAACGTAAAACTCTTACGATTCTACGATAGTGCAAAGTCTTGGCATAAATGATGCCGCAAGGTGGCAGTTCTGGAGGAAGACCCATTGTTGTGTTTTGGCAAGTGCCTTAACAATGAGATCTTCAGCTTTAGCTGCCTGGCCACGGCCCAGAGAAATCATGGTCACATGATTCGTTGTTCCTTTTAGCTCTTGTGCCAATCTCAGGAGAATATTGGTGAGGTCAATCCCTGTATAACAAGGTGGAGAGGTACATAAAACTGTAAGCTCATTTAATTCTCGCTTAAAAAACACAAGCAGCATTTATTGAGTGGTGGTGGGGGAAGGTGTAGCCGTAGTGCAGAGACTACAGGCTTTGAAATTAGAGTCCAGAGTTCAAATTTTTACGCTACCACTTACTAGTTGGATGATCTGTTTCCTAACACGCCAGGATGATAATATCTAAGGACAGCAGCACCTGCTGGTTGTCCACTCCTGCATCTACTTATCTCTCTGTGGTCGTACTCCAATGTCATTTGAGATGGTCTTGTACCTAGCTAAAATATTACATTTTTAGCCTTTATTGCAGCTAGCTATGGGCATCTAAGTTTTGTGATTAGGTTTAGGCAGTAAAAGTTTGTTGCAAAAGTGTTGTGTAATGTAACATTTTGGATACCTACTTAAAGAGAAGAGGTGTGCCTTTCTTCCTTGCTTCCATTCTATTGTTTAGAATATGGATGAGATGGCTAGAGCCTTAGCCACCATCTTGGGTTACATGTTCCAGAAATGAGCAGTACCTATTATTACTGGGTCTGGCATATAGCCAGGTGCTTTATACAGGAATGATCCAGGTGAGAAAGCCTTCAGGTGGAGGCACTCTGGACAAGGTTTTGCATAACGGATCAAAGTTTGGAAATGGTGAATTCTAAAGACACATTTGATTTGGAGATTATGAAGGACAGAAGGTAAATAAAGAAAATATTTTGCTTAGGAGAAAACATTTTACTTGGGGTCTATAGAGCAAAGATTAAAAAAAGAAAAAAAAAGCATTTGGAGTTTTGAGGAATAGAAGGGCTGGATCAGCAGGGCCAGTGTCTGATAGTTTATTTTATAAGATATATTTCTGCAGAAGTCAATGTTAATTAAAATAGTTAATAAATGTAAGGGCAATCACAACTTTCAGATCAATAATATGTGTTTGAAAGGTATTTTCTGTGCAGCAAATTAGCACTGAATGATATATTTTTCCATTTTTGTGAATGGGTTTTATTCCTCTTTATTCTTTTATATTTTAGAAAAATATATTCTTAAAATATTCTTAAAGTTTAAATTTTAATTGTTCTCTTTCCCAAAATATTTAAATTAGAATAGGAAAATATTTAAAACACCTGATTTCTCCACATTTTGGCTGATAGCATATCATCATCTTAACTATTCACAAATATCTTACCATGAGAGTGAATAAGTACCAGCGGAGTTCTGGCATTGGATTGTTTATATGATTCTTTCAAATTAACTTCAGTTATTTGAAGATATTCATTTCCCATTTTTTCAGTGATAAAGTTTCTTACTGAATTCTTTAAACGTTCTGGTCTAAGGATTTTTACCTAAAAAAATACGGAAGATAAAGTAAATATAAAAACCACCTAGGGGAATATTCCCTATGGTAAAATAAACAAAAATAAGAAGTATTCATTTTTTAGCTTTTCAGCCAGAGTTTTCTAGTGTTCCTCCTGCTGGGAAAGTTTCATGGGAGAGAGTCTATGCATGGTGGGGAAACTGTCACTATGCTTTTGGCCCTCGTGAGACCCTTCCTAGATACCAGGACCACATTGTACCTTTATCTTTCATGCTCTGAGTGAAGTCTCACTTTGGATGTAAAGATCCAAGTCATACTCCCTGATTCTGCAAAAGGAGACCTTTCCCCTGGGTCTCTTCCTGCTCTGCTATACATGTCCAGAGCAAGAAAACCCCAAGGGTGCTGGAGAAATGAAAATCTAGGATAACACAATTGGAAGAGTGCTAATTTTCCCATTAATAAAATGGAGACAAACAGCACAATCTTTGTATGTTTAAACAAACAGAATGCAAATCTGAAAAGAATTCTAGATGGACTAAAAGATTTTGGACACAGTATACATGTAATTAGAGTTCAGGGTCTATTGGTGATCATTGCAAATTTCAGAATAAAGACCTTTCCCACAAAACTGTTTGATACAAATCACGTACATGCTATTTCTTTACATAAATCTCTCAATTTTTAGATTTTGGCTCAAAAATTAAGAAACCCAAACCAAAACCCAAACCAAACGTGTGTACGAAAGTTCATAGCAGCATTATTCACAATAGCCAGAAGGAAATAACCTTTGTTGTCTATCAATGGATAAATGGATAAGCAGAACATGATATATACATACAATGGAATATTACTTGGCCTCAAAAGGGAAGGAAATTCTGAGACATGTCAAAACATGGATGAATTTTGAAAACATTATACTAACGGAAATAAACCAGACACGAAAAGACAAGTATTACATGATTGCAGACAAAAAGCAGAATAGTGGTTGCCAGCAACTGCCTGGAGGAGGGAATAGGGAGTTATTATTTAACAGGCATAGAATTTCTGTTTAAAATGACAACAAAGTTCTGGAAATGGATGCGGTGATGGTTGCACAACACTGTGAGTATGCCTTGTGCCACCGAATTTCGCACTTAACACACTGATTGCCACACTAGAAAAAAAAATTTTCCATGGAGCCACGGTGTTTTATTATAAAAGTAGAATAAAAACTTCAAAAACAAAATGATCCTTTCTAAACAATGAAAAATTTGTTATTTTTTATTGTTTTCCATGCGTGAGTTATATGCAACTTGAAAAATAGTTCACACAGCTCCCAAGGTGAAGAGATGTGAGTTACATATGCTTCATGAGGCCCCGGGCTCAAAACCAGCATGAGCTAAATACAACTCAAAGGGCAGTTAATATGTTAAAAAAGGGTTAAAAGGGATTATTATGAGGATTAAATGAAATAATATATGCGTATTCTATTATTATAAAAAACATAAAACAATTCACTTTAAGATATAAGTATACACTGAATTAAAAAAATAGTGAATGGTATTCATTTTAGTTAAAGACTTGGAAGTTGCTGTGTTCTGAATGTTGGTGTCCCCGCCAAGTTCATATGCTGGAACCTAATCTCCAACGTGATAGTATACAGAGGTGCAGCCTTAGGAGAGGATTAGGTCATGAGGGCTCTACCTTCGTGAATGGGATTAGTGCCTTTAAAAGGCTTGAGGGAGCCTGTTGTTCAGCGTGAGGACACGGCAAGAAGAAGCCATCCATGAGGCAAGCCCTCACCAGACACCGAATCTGCTGGTGCTTTGATATTGTACTTCCCAACCTCCAGAAATGTCAGCAATACAATTCTGTTGTTTATAAATTACCCAATCTGAAGTATTTTGTTATAGCAGCTCAAATGGACTAAGACAGAAATCCTCTAAAAAAGATCTTCATAGGTTCAAATCCATATGTTTAGTGATAAATTGCACTTAAAAAGTTGAAAAAACAAAACTGCAGGCCAATAAAAATCATATTTGTAAGCCACATGCAGTCTTTTTTTTTTCTTGCAATCTCCATCTAGAGTGAATTTTAAAGTGTTGCAAAAATAAAATTTAGGGCAAAAATCAAAAGAAGGATTATGGGCTGTCTAGGCTATCATTTTCAGGAAGTTAGTGGGAATGAGATGAGGGATTTTCCACTCACCAAACTAGAAGTTTAAAAGATACTTCAAAGCAATAGGGAAGGATTTAGGATGATCTATTTGGGAAAGTGTAATATATTATGACTGGCAAGAAAATAGATGTTAGGGCCAAACTGTCTGATTCAATCCTGGATCTATTAGACAATTTATAAGCATTGGTTTCCTAATCTGTAAACTAAGGGAAATAAATATGCCTACCCTCCAAGACTATTATAAGGATTAAGTGGAATAATGTATGTAAAGTGCTTAACACATACTAAACTTTTTTTTTTTTTTTTTTTTAGACAGAGCCTCACTCTGTCACCTGGGCTAGAGTGCCATGGCAAGAACCTAGCTCACAGCAACCTCGAACTCCTGGGCTTGAGCTACCCACCTGCCTCAGCCTCCTGAGTAGCTAGGACTATAGGTGCACACTGCCATACCCAGCCAATTTTTAGAGACGGGTCTCACTCTTGCTCAGGCTGGTCTCGAACTTCTGAGCTCAAGCGATCCTCTAGCCTCGGCCTCCCAGAGTGCAAGGATTACAGGCGTGAGCCACCCTGCCCGGCCCATACTAAACTTTTGATGTCTTAGGGGGGCTCATAAATGACACCCCTGCACATCTCTAACCCACCAACCCCACACACCAGCTAGATTCTGAAATAATTGAGAAATAGAGGAGTCAGGTAAAATATCACCTTTATTAGTAATAAAGACCATGTTGATGGGTATAGATTAAGTGTGAGATAACACTATGTTTCCTGATGATGAACCTAGAATTAGACAGACTTATCTGTTACAAGCAGTGCTGCTTAGCCATTGGTTTCCCCCTAAAGGACCAGGGTCTGTTCCTGTACAATTTATGGCACGGAGAAGGAGAGCTGAAAGTATTCTCTTTTCAGGAGACAAATCCCAAAAGGGACAGAGAAGAAAGGGCTGAGCCATGAACTCTCAGTTCACCTCTCAAATTTATCAATCCTGTAAGTCCTCCTCCTCTCTAGGGAGGAGTGAATGAGGGGGCAGAGAGATGTTGGGAATATTATTCTAATTGGATTCTTTCCACATGAAAGAAATACTAAGCGTGCAGTGCAAGTGCTTTCCTCTAACATTGCCACTTACTAAATGTTAGCTTTTAAAAATCAATAGATTTTGCTCATAAAAATTTAATTTTGAAGGGTTTAAGTTGCTAATAGTGCTCAAAACATTTATAATATTAATATTTTGTCATAGCACATCTTACCAAAATAAGTCTTTGAAATGGAGTGAGTTTCTCCCAAGGAAAATTTACAGGATTACACATTTCTTCATTTTCATTCGAAAGTTCAGCTAGATATCATTTAGAGAAAGAAACTGAGATTAACAATCAAGTGCTTTGTATCACCAAAAGATAATAATGAAAATTTGTTTGAAACTGTTACGTTTTTAAAAACTTGCTGACTTTTAAAGTGAGCTTGATCTCCATAGGATTTGAGGCATCGCTACCTACCTTAATACCGCAAAAGAGGTAGACAGTAAGGTAGATTTAAGTTTCAACTTGGTCCTGCTGAAGTGGCTTATGAATAGTGATATAACCAGATGGGGACAGGGGAAGGAATAACAGGAAAAGCAAAGGGCATAGCCAACATTTTATAACCGCTTCAGTTCATGTGGTATTTTTCTGATGAATATAAACTAATAATAACTCTAGAGGTTAGAGATTTCTATTCAAAACCTTTCTGTAACAGATATAGGAAATGAGAATCGAATGAAAATGCAACAAGATTATGAAATGTTGAAAAATTAAATATCATATCTATGTGTTTTTTAATACTGACCCCTCTACCACTGCAGTAGAGTCCTACCGGATCACCTCTTGCAAGGTGGGAATTCTTTTCAGTTTCTGTTTCCAGCTATCCCAGATGCAGTTATCATTTCTGCCTACTTTTTGTTTCTATGGTATTTTCCTAATGTCTAACTTTAAATACAACTTAGATTATAGAAATAGCTTTTCTGAATGTACCTAATATTGGTATGTTGATCTTAAAAAAAGCCCATGATACATGAACATCTAGTAACATAGGGATAAATTTGGGGTTATTTACAAAATAAAAAGATCTTCATTTTACAAAAAGAGTCAATAAAGAGTTCTTTAAAATAAAAATTACTGACTCTTATCTTACACTCTAATAAATTATGGGTTCCAAATAGATTAGTGACAAAGGCAACAAAATAAAACAATGACTCAGAGAGGAGGCGACCTTCTTAATCAGAACTGGAAATCAAGAAAGCATAAAAGAAAAAAATAGACACAATTGGCTAGATAAGCATTTAAATGTTTGTATAGTACAGATACTATAAACAAATCCAATAGATAATGAAAATATTTTGAAAAATTATTTGAATGAAGAGGTTAAAATATATAATAAGACAAAAAGTTAATTATATATAACACTAATAGAATTCTTACAAATGGTTAAAAAGGAGATAAACAATATAGTAAAAAAAATGGGGTAAAGTACATGAACATGCAAATCTAAATGGTCAACAAACGTCAGAAAAGATACTTAAACTTGCTAATAGGGAAATTAAAATTAAAGTATTTTAAAATTTTCAGATGGGCAAAAGTTAAAATCAATACTCCTTTTGGAAAAGGGGCATTCATATTGCTAGTGGAAACATAAATTATCATAGATTTTTAAAGAAAGCAACCTAGCAGCAACTATTAACATAAAAATGATTTACTTTTGACTCAGCAATTCCACTTCTGGTTATTTATACTATAGAAATAAAAACAAAGGAAATATGTGTAAGGATGTCTATGTTATTACATAACATAATTGTATATTATGGCAAAAATCTGGAAGCAAAGTGGAAAAAATGTAGAAGGAAATAAATTTAGGTTGTATCCTGAGAGGCGGTGTTATGGGTGACAGTGGCCGGGAAGAGCAGGGAGAAAAGTTCAAAATGAAAAAAGAAAAGGGAAAAGATGTGCTAAAAATAGCAAATCATTTAACTTCAAAGTAAGATCCATTTCCCATGCAATTTTTAAAACATCTATATGTTAAAATGAGGGATATATGTAGGTTTGTTCAGATTCTAGGTTCAAAACTAGTGTGTTGCAATGAAACTAGTGAGGTATATTTAATCACTTTGAAATTCTGATTTCTTATCAGGGTTTGTCATCAACAATAGTGAAGTTCATAATCATCATTTCATAAGATTGTTGTGAAGATTACATTTAGTAATGTGCATGCTTAGAACATAGTTATGTTCGTCCCTTCCATTTTTTCACAATATAAGATATTAAACTACACTTACAAATTAAAAATCTGCACACACATGTACTTAAGTTACATTAAAACACTGAAAGCTTTCTTACTTTGCTCTGGTGGTTTTGTACTTTCCTCCAACGAAGCATGTTCTGAACAGAAAGGTGTGCTGATCAAAGAATAAACATTCTTACTGTTCTTGAAAGCATCCCATTGTGATATATTTGATAAAAGGGATTTGCATAAAAGTGAAAATGGTTTCAGTTGACTGCTGATGTATTGGCACTGCCTCCACCTGGAATCTGACAGCCACTGAAGATGTTGGTTTTTATGTATTGCAAACATGCCTAATAGGAAAGGAAAAATGATCGCATTAGAAGAGATAAAACCTTTACCTTTTAGTTACTCATTACAAGGTAAGATAGTTAACAAATATTTGTTATTGAGGAAAAAGCTACTTTATATAAAAACCCATTACATAAAAGGTAATTCTTTTTATCGTGGTAAAAACACATAACATAAAATCTGTCATCTTAACCATTTTCAAGTATGTGGTTCAGTAGCGTTAAGTATATTCATATTGTTGTGAAACAGATCGCCAGAACTTTTTCTGCAAATCTCAAACTCTGTACCCATTACAAGTCCCCTAGTGTCCTTCCTCCCAGATCCTGATAACCATCATTCTACTTTCTTTTTCTAGAAATTTGACTTCTTTAGTTACCTCATGTATAATAACTGGAATCATATAGTATTTGCCTTTTTGTGGTTGGCTTATTTCACTTAGTATAATGTCTTCAAGGTTTATCCATTTTGTAGCATGTGACAAGATTTCCTTCCTTTTTTAAGACAGAAGAACATTCCATTGTATGTCTATGGCACATTTTGTTTATCCATTCATTCCGTGGCAGGCATTTGGGTTGCTTCCACATGTTGGCTATTGTAAATGGTGCTGCTATGAATGTGCATGTACAAATAGTTCTTTCAGACTCTGCTTCAAATTATTTTGGATATATACCCAGTGCGGGATTGCTGGATCATACAGTAGCTATATTTTGAATTTTTTGAGGAAACTTCATACTGTTTTCCATAGTGGTTGCACCATTTTATAATTTCACCTTTGAGATCTTTTAGTATTTTATAAGGAGATATGTTTTAATGGATTTTTACTAAATCCAGAGTAATTACTTTTACTTACTATTAAGTCCAGCCTGGGATAATGCACTTTTAATATTTATCAATATGCCAGAATATAAAAAGATGTTCCATTCTTCTGCTGGTAGGGATCCAATGTCATCTTGCATTAGATTTTCATTAGCATTATTTTGCATGATTGCAGTGCAAAGTCGAAAAGAGAAGCAAAGTTTATCTTGATTAAATAGAGCTGAAGAAACCACCTATAGGGAAAATATAACTGCTAGATTAACTCAGCTAGATTAAATAAGTATGCAAAATTCACATCAAAAAATATCTCACCTTAAAAATATTTCTTGTCAACACCTCTACTGCATTTTTAATATGTCCGTCTAAGGGATCGTTTTCACTTTCCAAGTTAGGTTCTTTTGAAATATCTGTAATCTTACGAACTTTTTTCAGAGACATTTTCTCCCTTTTTGAATTATGTTCTTGTTCTTTGCTTTTGAAAACTACTGATGAAACAAAAAGTTGACGAAACCAGTCCAGGGAGAACTGGTACATGCAGTTGATTTGTGTCAGATCAGCAACTGTGAAGTAGAGTAGGGCACCGCGGGTTGCAATGGGGAGATAGTTTTTACGTGTTGCTTGGATTTTACTTTCAGCTTCTTTTGTTGCTTTGATGCGCTTTGAAATTTCATTGGATGTCATTTTAGATTTTCTTAAGGTATCTATAATTTCCTCATCATCCAATACAAATCCTAAAGACAAACAAATAATACTAGCACTGTAAAACTAGCACTCTGGGAGGCCAAGGTGGGAGGATCACTTGGTTCAGGAGTTTGAGACCAGCCTGAGCAAGAATGAGACCCTGTCTCTACAAAAAATAGAAAAAAATTAGTTGGGCATGGTGGCATGAGACTGTAGTCCCAGCTCCTTGGGAGGCTGAGGCAGGAGAATTGCTTGAGATGAGGAGCTTGAGGTTGCAGTGAGCTATCATGACACCACTGCACTCTAGTCAGAGTGACAGAGTGCAACTCTGTCTCAAGAAAAAAATTCCAGAAAATAACAATTATGTCATTATTTCATATGATGTATTTTGATGTTTTGTATTCTATTCTATTTTATTAAACATATAAAGCTGATCATGACCAATGAAATTCATTTCTCAACCCACTAATAGATTGCCATTCACCTTTTAAAAAACCATTTCTCTAGAAAACATAGATAATAACATAGATAATAATTCTACCCCCTTCAAATATTTAAGACAGCTCTCAGATTTCCATTATAAACCCTTCTATTTTATGGGATAAACATTCTCATTTTCCTCAACTGCCTTTTTTTATGATATGAGTTTTAGACTCCTCACCATCTTTGATTCTTGCCTATGAACATACTTTAGTTTGAAAAGAGCCTTCTTAAAATACAGAATCCAGAACTAAACACAGTATTTCAGGTTGATATAACCATTTCAGGGAATAATGAAATCGCTATCTTCTACAATCTGGATACCACATTTGTATTGATGCAGATGAAGCTTTTTAAGTAATGTCTGGACCTGCGTCGTGGGTTCATAGCACTCACCCCACCGCATCACTTCCCACAGGGACTGAGGAGTCACATCAAGGATAAAATATTTACAAAGAGGCAATAAAAATGGCCAGTTTTACTAAAACTTACAAAAGGGGAAGAAAAATTATATATAGAATCAAGAAGTCTTTTTATTTAGTTACTTGTTGTCAAGAACAATTTTTATTAAAACCACTATTAGTAAAAGGTCACAATCTTTTAAAAATATCCTAGACTCTAATACAGGGAACAAGTGACAGGAAACACACACCAAAGGCATAGTAAAAGCATATAGTGCTTTGATGTGTGTTATCTTAAACAACTTTTCACTTGTCTCATTAAATCCATTTTTTGTCCAATTTAGGCAAAGGTTACAGCAAAATGTGACATTTGTTACATGAGTGGTTTATAAAGTGGGAGTGGCTGTGCTTCTGAATCTGGTTAGACCAATTGTACAACCTTCTATGTATATTGTATGTGCCCGGAGGTTTTGCTCCCTCGGAGGTTACCAGCTCTTGGCTCCAATCTTATAAGAGAAACAGATATAGAAAACTTGTCCATGTAACTAGTCTTGTCATTAGCAGAACCACGGTTTATTCACGTGTTATAAAGAAACATCTTATTAGGTATAATTAACACAGAAAAGGAATAAAGTCAGATTGTTTCAGGCATAGTAAACAAATATACTTCAAAGTAAAGATTTGCTTGTATATCTAAGATATAATTAATTTTGAGCTCTTTTTTTTTTGCAAATATGGTGGCAAAAATCAAGTTATAGACTCCCTTTCTTTTAAAAAATTCTCCATTTAACACACATCTCTTTTTGAATTTGAGTCAAGACAATGGCACACTAAGGCAGCAACACTCTGGAAGATACCTGAGAGGAAAGGCTTGCCTTCCCAACTACCTTCCCTACATAAAACAATTTTTTGTTTGAGGTTTTAATGACAAAATGTGAAGTCTTATAAGATCTTAAAATAATCATTTCCCAAAACTAAGATGGTTGTATGCTGTAAAAACATTAGTTCTTTATCAAGGTTAAGAACATGATCAACAAGTCAGTGCTTCTGCACATCTCAGCAGATCTTAGAGTGGCAATACCGGAACTCCTCATCACAGCCATTCTTGTTTTGGGCACAAAGCTCATAGCAACGGGCTTTTGGATGCAGTACTTTGTCAGGGAAGGGATGTCAGTGTTAAGGTAAACACCTAACAATGGAGAACCACATCCTTTCAGTGGGAGGGTTTATAACCATAACATGGGGAAGGCTTAAATTCATCACTGTACTTTAACTGGCAGACTGTTCTGCTCCCAGGAAGTCTAAGACAGCACTGTGAACGTGGTTCCAGTTCTGGATGATTTTAAGGAATGGGCCTCCCCTAGGTGGTTTGGCCTCCTTGTGGTTCCTACGAGTGACGGCTGGGGGAGAAGAAAGAAGGTGTGTGGACCAAGGCTGTGGAAGGGGGACCCACTGCATCCCTGCCCCCAAAGTACCAGTGCTAACACATGGTTGGTGTCATCTCAGGTATCTCTCCCTACACACGTGCAGACAGAATGGTAGATGGATGGATTGATCAATAGATAGATTTTTTTTAAAATGAGAAATGGATCCTACTATAAATACTATGTTTTAAGTAACTAGTAAATTTACCTTTACTAGAATTGAGAAAAACAGCCAATAGAATTGCTGAATCTGATAGAATTGCTGAGATAAACATTTCTCAATGACAACAGATATTATTTCCTAAAACATTATTCTAAAGTTATGAGAAAAGATTATGAAAGCAATTAAAATATTGAATCATTATTTTGAAAATAAAGATACGCATTTCAATTTTAAATACCATGGATTGACTTCTCTGCATGAAATATAAGGTGACTGCACTCAGATTTCCTTCCACTTTCTGATTTTGATTGCTTATTTGGTGAGATTTCATCACCAAATAGTATTTATTTGTTTTATTTTTAATTCTTGGGTTCTTTCATGTTTGAAAATGGTCAAAATTGCTTCTGGGGAAAGGCTAATCCATGCCCTATCAAAACTTTCTGTGTCTTCCCTTTTCAGAAATTATATTCTTATTTATTACTATTGGTAAATTTTTGCCTTTTTTTTTTTTTAAAAAAACCTAGTTTTAAATTCATTTTACTAAAATATCTGGTAACATTGGGCTTGCATCCCAGACCATGGGTGGACCTTTAGATTAGACAACTAATATTTAATCAGTAGTGAACATTATAATTGTGTAGAGAGCTTAAAAAATAGATACAAGTCAGGGCGCCATTTGTAGAAGTTCAGATTCAGTAAGTCTGTGGTGTTACCCGTTGGGTATTTTTTTAAAAGAAAAAAAGGAAGAAAATCAATAAACTCTACAGGTGGTTTCTATACATACCTTTAACTGAGAATCAAAGTGTTTGAGAAACTTTAAAGTCCTGATGAGTCACAAGTTAAAACAGAAAGGCAGTCCATTGTTAGAGAAAGTGTATTTTATCACAGTTGAGTTGGGGCATACATTAGTGTGATCCAGGAATTTAGTCTTCCTGTAAAGACTATGGTTTCTCAGCTATTTTTTGTGGCAAAAAGGAAAATATTTTCTACTGCTATTTTGAACAAACAGTATACTTTAATGGGATATATAAAAGTCATTGGATTGTTTCCTTTCGAAAGATCTTTTGGTTATTAATACTTGGGGAAAACCTAATCTTTCAGTCTCTGTAATCTAACCTGAGACATGTAACAGATGTCAGGTAGCTGAAGTGCAGGCACAGAGCCTAGGTCGGAACTAAGCAGCCACTGTAAATTTTGTCTTGCAACTTACATCAATTATATGGTGGTAGATGCACTATGAAATAATGAGCTAAAGCAAAGGTGGAAACTGAGGAACATCAAACTTCAGCATGGTTAAGTTTAGAAATGGGGTGGTTCATCTACATTCATCAGTTACCTGGTGGAAATGGAGACCTGGCATTTTTGGTACCAAGTCAGAATATGGACCTTATTACTGTCTTTCACAAAAGTCTCAATATCACTAAATATCTTGACTAACCTTGTATTTTCTGCAGTAAATTTAATGCTTTTTCCTCTAGTTCTTCAAGAGTTACAGTATCAAGGAAAATATTCTCCAATAACTGGGAACGCTGATCTTCTAAATGAGGAACTACATGAGTTACCACAGTAGATAAAAGTTGATCTTGCAAACCTTGGAATGTTATCGTGAAGTTGACCAGAGTAACAAAGTTAGAAACTGATGGATGAAAATGGGGGTTGTCTATGGCTGTAGACAAATACAACCTAAACATGAGAAAGGCATCAGTTATTCAAAGAACATACAGATGAAAAAATAAAATGAAACCAGTTCATATAAGAATGCAAAAAATACTTATCCTGGAAGTAAACAAGATTAATTTTTAGTGTTACTCAACTTTGTACACAAAGCAGGCTCTCAATTTATACTATGTGAATACATTTACTATTTAAGACTTAAAAAATACAACCATAAATTATGTCCACACTATATTTGGTTTACGAATAAGGACAGAGTAAAGAAAAATGCCAAATAGTAGAAGTTTTGACTTGCCATTTAGTTCATTGTAAAGACTGTAGTTTTTATCCTGAGTGAGTGGGAAACCAATGGAAGACTTGAGGAGAGGAGTGATGTGATCTTTTCAAACTGGATCTCTCTAGGGATATCACGAGAGTAGCCTGGGTAGAGGGGGAGGGGAGCCAGGCACACAGGATGGTATAAGAGACATTGGAGACTCACAAGGAAGGAGGGTGGGAGGCGGTGAGGGATGAAAAATTACCTATGGGGTACTACTCAGGTGACTGGTACACCAAAAGCCCAGACTCCACCACTATACAATATATACTTGTAACAGAATTCAACTTGTACCTCCTAAATCTATTAAAATTAAAAAAAGGAAGAAAAAAAGGATGTATAGTGCACAATTTAAAAATAATAATAAAATGTCACTATCTCTTTATTGTAAATTCCATATAGCCAGTTGATTCTCATGGAACACTTCTACTGATTTCTGCCAAACTCCTATATCCATAGCCAGCCTATGGTTTGACAATAGAAATTGTATTCCAATCCACTCACTTTTTTTCCCAATAAACTTACTGTCATTAACAACAACAACAAAAGGAGTCAGCATTACTTGGTTAGGAGTCAGCCTGTTAGAATTTCTGTGAAGAAGTTAAATGCACTAGGCTAGGGATTGTTAGTCTTCTAATTTCCCTTGCTGATAACTTGCTATCTTATTGGCAATCCTTTGGTTATGAATTGACTTCCCTGTTGCTTTGCCTACAAGGAGAGAATGCACATTAACAACTCAAATATCTTATTTCCTCAGGAATCATATTTTTGTGGTAATCAAATTTGACCGTATACAAAAAACATATGAAAAAATGCTCAACATCTCTAATCATCAGGGAAATGCAAATTAAAACCACAATGAGATATCACTTACCTCCATTGAGACTGGCCTTTATCGAAAAGTTCCAAAACAATAAATGTTGACATGAATGCAGAGAGATAGGAACACTGATGCACTGTTGGTGGGATTGCAAACTGGTGCAACCTCTGTGGAAAGCAATATGGAGATACCTTAAAGAGATACAAGTAGAAGTACCATTCGATCCAGCAATCCCATTACTGGGCATCTACTCAAAAGAGCAAATGATGCTGTATAAGAAAGACACCTGCACCCGAATGTTTATAGCAGCACAATTCACAATTGCAAAGATGTGGAAACAACCCAAGTGTCCATCAATACATGAGTTGATTAACAAAATGTGGTATATGTATATCATAGAGTACTATTCAGCTTTCAGAAACAATCGTGATATAGCACCTCCTGTATACTCCTGGATAGAACTGGAACGCACTCTACTAAGTGAGGTATCCCAAGAATGGAAAGACAAGCACCTCATGTATTCACCATCCAGTTGGTATTAACTGATCAACACATAAGTGCACATATAAGAATAACATCTATTGGATGTTAGGCAGGGGTGAGGGGGGAGGGGGAGGAGGGTGGAGGGGACGGGTATATGCATACACAAAGAGTGCAATGCTCACCACCTGAAGGATGGACATATTTGAAACTCGGACTTGGGGGGGAGGAGGGGGCAAGGGCAACATATGTAACCTAAACCTCTATACCCCTATAATATGCTGAAATAAAAAAAGGAAGGAAAAAAAAAAGGAATTACTACACGGAATTCTTTTAATAGTGTAGTGGATGTTAATGAAAGCTATGCCTTTATTATATATTTCTAGAGGCTCAATAGTGGATTGGAAGTGTGGGGAGAAGGGAGAATGACACATTTTGATATCTTTAATACCTCTGATGGCTTTTTCTTGCTTTTAGTCTAAAACCCACTGAAAACCAAGTTGTAGAGGGTATCGTAAAATTTTTGAGATTTACAGCTATGGCTTCTGTTCCAAGATACCCTTGTGGTCACATTAAATGAACATTTAAAACTTTTATTGAATGTGTACTATATCTTAGGTAACAGGAATGGAGCGGGGAAACAATTCATGGAAGAATGCAGTATGACTCTTTTTACGGGGTGTCTCTCAGTCTAGGGAAAATGTTCTAGAACTTTCATCAGTGTAAGAATCTCCTGGAGAGCTTGTGCAAATGCAGATTTTCAGGACTCACAGAGCTTCTGATTCTATAAGGATGGGTTGGACCTCTGAAATCTGAATTGCTACCAAAATACCAGGTAATTCTGATACACACTCTAAATAACACTGATCTGAAGGGAACAATAGATAGGTACAAAGAATTATGGTCAAAGTAGAGTTACAGAGCCTAATGGGAGTATGGGGGATGGGAAGGTGACTTGTGACTGATGAAATTTAGAGAAGTCTGCAAAATTAAGTGTGGTTTGAGCTGGGCAATGAAGAATGGGTAGGACTGCTACAGGTGGATATGGTGAGATAGGGGCAAGAAGAATCAGAGAGGAGGAGGGGAGGAGGCATTCCAGGTGGAGGATTAACAATCGAAAAGATACCTGTGTGAAAGCATTAGGAGTGATGTCAAATAATCTGATGTAGCTGCATTGTAAAATGCCTGTAGAATTATAGTGGGGAAATGCTACAGATTCAATGTTTCTCTCCCCCTAAAACTCATATGTTGAAATCCTAACC
Organism: Avahi laniger; assembly: GCA_963575035.1. Classification (NCBI taxonomy): domain Eukaryota; kingdom Metazoa; phylum Chordata; class Mammalia; order Primates; family Indriidae; genus Avahi; species Avahi laniger. The sequence goes on along the minus strand of CAUYSK010093982.1, from coordinate 6,287 downwards.
CCCAATGTGATGATATTAGGAGGTGGGGCCTTTGGTAGGTGATTAGGTCATGAAGGTGGAGCCCTCATGAATAAAATTGGTACCTTATAAAAGAGACTCCAGAGAGCTCACTTGGGCTGGGAGTTTCTTTGCCTTTTCTGACACATAGAGAAGGTGTTTATCTATGAACCAGGAAGTAACCCTCACCAGACACTGAATTTGCTGGCACCTTAATCTTGGACTTCCCAGCCTCCAGAATTGTAAGAAACAAATTTCTGCTATTTATAAGCTACCAAGTCTATGGTACTTTTCTATAGCAGCTTGAAGAAACTAAGACAGAGAATTGAGTACTGAGAATTGAGCGTGCTGCTATAACAAATACCTAAAAATGTGTAATTGGCTTTGGAACTTGTTAATGGGTAGAGGTTTGAAGAGTGTTGAAGTTCATGCTAGAAAAAGCATACATTGCCATAAACAGACCACTAAGGGCAATTCTGGTGAGGACTCAGAAAGAAAACAGGAGAGCTATAGAGAAAGCCTCAGTGTTCTTAGAAAATACCTAGGTAATCACGTACCAAATTTTGGTAGAAATATGGACAATAAAGGTCATTCTGATGAGATCTCAAATGGAAATGAGAAATGTTGCTATAAACTGGTGGAAAGGCAATTCTTGTTATAAAGTGGCAAAGAACTTGGCTGAATTGTGTTCATGTTCTATCTGGTGTTTTGTGGAAGGTAGAGCTTTCTAACAATGAAGTTGCATACTTAGATGAAATTCTTTCTAAGCAAAGTGTTCAAGGTGCAGCTTGGATTCTCATGACTACTTTATGGTAAAATGCAAGAAGAGAGAAATGACTTAAAGACAGAATTGTTAAGCAAAAAGGAAGCAGAAATTAAAGATTTCAAAAATTCTCAGTCTATCCATATGGAAGAAAACGAGAAAGCATGTTTGAAAGAGCACACTAAGGGTATGGCCAAGGGTGTGGTGGTTTTGGTCGTAGAGGTAAGAGGCAGTGCAGGTGGTGGGGCTGCTCACTAAGATGGGAAACATCTGATTCATCATGTAGTAAGAAGTTGTTGTGCTAGGCACCATGTTTGTTAGGCACTGCTTTTTAAAATTAAATTTGTTTTCTAAATCAGATGTTATATTATATAGTTTAAAAAGTTAAATTATATTACAAATCTTGAAAAGAACAACAGGAGTCCCTTACCTCCACCCTTTACTCCTATTCTCCAGGGGCAACCACGTTTAGCTTTTTTCTCCTGATCTTGTACATACATATCTTAATATTGCCTCTACAGCTCCTTCTTAATTTTTACATTTTAGACATTATTCATTAATTCCAACTATGGAAAACAGGATTTATTTTTTCTTATAACCCTTTCTTAGCTTGTTTTATGTTGCAATAACATAGTATCACAGATTGGATAATTTATAAACAATGGAAATCATATTTCTCACTGTTCTGGAGGCTGAGAAGCCCAATATCAAGGTGCTAGCATCTGGTGAGGGCCTTCTTACAACATCATCCCATGGTGGAAGGTGAGAGGGCAAGAGAGGCTAAAAGCAAGAGCAAGAGATTGAACTTGCAGCCTCAAGCCCCTTTATAATTGGCATTGATCTGTTCATGAAAGGGGTGCCCTTGTGGCCCAAACACCTCCCTTTAGACCCCACTTCCCAACACTGTTGCATTAGGGATTAAGTTCACCACACATGGTTTTGGGGGGATACATTCAAACCATAGCATCTCCCAATATCTATACCCCCATTTTCTAAACAGTTATAATTTTAAAATCAATATTACCTTTGCAAACATTATTTTGATTATGAAAATATTGTACATAGCTGAGCTATATTGTGTACTGTGAATTTAAAATCATACTTTATTTTCCATAGAATTAATAATTTCCTTGTTTTCTGCTTCTTTGCTTCATTTATGTATTACTCAATAAATTTTTCCTGAATTCTTTACCAGATAGTTAAATCCCCTTATTGCAATCAAACATATCAGGTATTCTATCAGTCCCTCCTCTTGTTTCTTCCACAGTTACCCTCATCTTTTCAGATCCTCTGTCCCCCACATTCCTCACTCCAATCTGGACTGGAAGCTCGCTAAACCATTTCCACAACTACCATCCTGGGGGTTTTCTTTCACTATTCTCTGGGGAATTTTTTTTTCATCTCTTCCTTGCATTGATTCCCACTTTCCTGGATCCCATCTTTTATTTATTCTTAATTTACTTGCTTATTTTGGTGCAGACCATCTTCAAATAGTTTGGTAAGAAGGATTCATCAGGAATAACTTTTATGATACTTTGCATCTAAGAACAAATATTTGTTCTGATTTAACACTTGATATGATAGTTTGTGCTGGGCACTCAGTGGGTCCTCCCACTGTGGAAACATACCCTTTAGTTCTGGAATGTTTTCTTGTATTATTTCCTTGATTACCTCCCCTTTCTTTGCCTTGCTCTTCATTTCTGAAACTTCTGTTATTTGGGTATTGGTTCTTCTTATTTGACTATTTAATTTTCTTGTATTTCCTCACTTTATTTTATCTTGATCTTTTGTTCTACTTTGGGAAATACTCTCAACTTTATCTTCTACCACCTGTAATGGATTCTGAAATTTGAGTATTGTGCTTTAAATTTCCAAGAGCTCTTTCTTGTTCCCTAATTATTATTATTCTTTACAAAATAATCCAGATTCAATATTTTTGTGGATTCAATATTTTTTTCTAATCTCTTAGACTATTACATTATCAATATTAGGAATTTTTTTTAACTGAATGGATTGTCTATTCCCACTGAGCTGTTTATTTTGGTCTTTTCTTTCATGTTGGAGACTGTTTTTAGATTTGCTCTCCATTGAATTTAACAGCTATGCACAGAAAACTGATAAGCTCTTTGTGAGTGATATTTTTACTTGTAGTCTTCATTGAAGGTGGTCAATATCTGTCACTCCAGAGAGAAATTCTCTATTCTTTCTGGATAATATAAACATAGCTAACAGCATTCTGGGAGCCAAATAGGGAAAGCGAGTTGTGGGCGTTCCTTGCCATTCAGTATTTAGATTTTCATGTAAGTCCTTTGTTTTTAGTCTGGTATTCCTAGGTTGTTTAATTTCTCTAGAGTACAAATATAAATGTGTTTTCTGCTCATATAAGGAAGAGACAGATTGCAGTAAAAAGATATCTGTGAATGTTTGTGCTTCTTATATAGGTTTTCAGTCCCACAGTTCACCTCCTGAAAAAGACAGAACAGGATTTATCTTTGCCTACCCCAGTATCTTTTTTTTTTCAAATATTTATTGAATTTCTAGTATGTTACAGACTGCTAACCACCTAGAATAGAATAATGAATAAAGACAAATGCAGTCCTTGCCCTTCTGGAGCTTATAGAGAAAGAGACCCTAATTAATGACAGAAATCAAAGTAACATTATAATTAAGACAAATGCTAAGAAAGAAAAATATGAAATAAAAATGAAAACAATAACAACAGCAACAATAATAATAGCAGCTAATAGCTTCTTATTCCTATACTGTGAGAGTATGTACTGAAAGATTTGACCTAGTTAGGGAGTTTGGAAGGTTTAACTGAGATATGAAAGAAAAGAAGGAATTAATTAGATGACAGTGCAGGGAAGCGGGAGGGGGGGGGTGAAGTGTTGTGGGGGGGTGGTATAGATAGCCTCAAGGAAGAGGAAATTGCTCAAGCAGTCTAGAGAGTCCTGAAAGAAGACCAAAGAGAATGGAGTGGAATGAGAGTGAGCACGAAGCTGTGTATAGCTGCTTGTGATTACATTAATATTCACTAGTTAAAGCTCTAAATTTACAATTGAGTTTTTCTTTAAGCCTTTGACTAAAAAACCTGTTATTGTATTTATAAATCCAGTATTTTTGTACAAAAATTTTAAAAAATCACTTTCACCTGTTCTTTAACTCTTAATATACTTTTCCCTTAATTTTGACCCTACACATATTTATAAATTTAATAAATTTGATTCCCATAAACACTTCAAATTAAAAAAATGTATTCCTAAAATGAAGACAGTTATTGCTAAGGGGTCGATTTGTTTCAATATTTATATACTTATTTCTACATTTTGATGGTTTTTTGGATTGCCAGATTTAGCTCATAAAAACACAAGATACCCAGTTAAGTTTGAATTTCAGATGAACAATGAATAACTTTCTAGTAACTGGAATTTCATTTAACTGGGTGTCTTGTATTTAATCTGTTAACCCCACTGGGTTTGCAAAATCACTTATCCAACTAGGAGAACAGAGTTACCATCTCCAGTGGGCTATACTTACTGGGTCACAGATTTGTGACCATAATATGACTATAGATTATGGATGTAAATCAGAAATTAGTGCTACTTGGTGCTACTTTCTGGATAATTCTACTCAAGTCACTTAACATGCTGACTTAATTCTAATTGCCTGAATCTGACCTGCTATGTTAATGCTGATGCCAAACACGTACATTTTAACTGGAATGTAGTTTTGCAGCCCTGGACATCAGCGAGTCCTTGGATTTCTTCTAGATTTCACCATTACATAGTTTTTATTGTAACTGGTTTCAACTTTTTATCCAATCATTTGAAATGATGGAATCATATGATTTGAAGTGATGGAATTCTGCACTACCTCCCTTACCTTAGTCCCAGATCTGAACACGCACAGCCTTACAGGCCACCAGAATAATCTGACTTTTTTACTCCCTAAGAGCAATGGAGAGCCATTTAAGGGCCTAAGTAACACAGTGACATGAGTAGGTTTTTGTTTTTGAAAAAAAAAAATCACTTGTTGCATGGAGAATAAATAGGAGAGGTTTGAAGTAAATGACAAAGACCATTTAGGAGGCTTTTGTGGTAGAGGAACTGAGAGATGATGATGAACTAGATTGATGCTGATGGAGATAGAGAAAACATGAAAACTTTGAGCTATTTTGTAGGCAGAATCAATAGGACATGGTGATGTATTGAATACAAGCAGTAAGAGAGAGGGAAATATCGAGCATGATTTTCAGGCTTCTGATTGGGTGACTAGATGAATACTGACACCACTTGCCCAGATAAGAGGCATAGGAGGACAAAACAGGTTTTTTTTTTTTCTAATTTGTTTTGTTCTGTTTTGTTTTGGGCAAGGGAGGGAAAGATAGTGAGTCCAGTATAGGCAAACTGAATTGAAGATGCATACGGGGCACACAAGTGAAGATGTTCAGAAAGCATCTGGAAATGCATTTCTAGATTATCCTTTGTCCAACCAGGGCTATAGAATCCAGAACTTCCCACAGCAACATTATTATAATTTGTGTTTTCAAAGGCCTTCTATCCTGGCTAAATTTCACAAAAGAAACTTGTAATGTAAAATGTGCTCAAAATAAATTTCCACATTAGAGCTGCTGTTCTGACCTTGGCCATTCCAATCTCTTGTTGGTTGGTGATGGTATTTAAAAAATGCCACTTCATCAGTAGATTCAGGGTTGTACTTCTATTTTGAGAATGATGTGTATTAACTTAGGCCTATATCCAGAAGAACACTGTTTACATGACTTAATTTAGTTCTGAATTTTGTGCCTTGTTACTCTGTATAGACATGCTAAGCTATTTAGAAGCAGTAGGAAAATAATAAATCTTTGAGCTTGGATGGCCTGTTTACAGTCAATTGACTTCTACTTTGAGGAGATGGGAAATTAATGAACTCTATCCTTTCTGTGACAACAGATTTTACTCAGTTCTTTTCAAGTTGTGAAGAATTCCTTGTGCTGTTTTCTTCTCTTTTTAATTTCGGAATGTTAAGGGGGTACAGTGTTTTAAGTTATATGGATCATTTTTTTAATGCTTGAGTCTTGGCTATAGGTGTGCCTGCCACCCAAATAGTGTTCATTGTGCCTATTAGGTTGGTTCCCCCCCCTCCACTCCCCCTGGTTGATTTCCACTAAGTTATACTTCCCTCTGTGCACATGTGGGCTCATTGGTTAGTTCCAATTTAATAATGAGTACACGTAGTGTTTATTTTTCCGTTCTTGAGATACTTCGCTTAGAAAAATGATCTTAAGTTTCATCCGGATTGTTGCAAAAGGTATTAATTCATCATTTTTTATGACCGAATAGTACTCCATGGTAAAAATATACCACATTTTATTAATCCACTCATGTATTTTTTTTTTTTTAATTTTTTAAATTTATTTCAGCATATTATGGGGGTACAGATGTTTCTGTTACATATGTTGCCCTTGCCCCCACCTCCCTCCCTAAGTCCGAGTTTCAAATATGTCCATCATTTGGGTGGTGCACAT
>CAUYSK010093980.1:0-11330 GCA_963575035.1 Avahi laniger | reverse complement strand
GGGGTCTCGCTCTTGCTCAGGCTGGTTTCGAACTCCTGAGCTCAAACAATCCGCTGGCCTCGGCCTCCCAGAGAGCTAGGATTACAGGCGTGAGCCACCGCGCCCGGCCTAGGGCAGTTTTTATCAGGGAAATGACTATAGGGCTTGCACAGCTGGTACTCAGAATGTGATGAACGAATGGATAGAATGAATGAAATGATGAAGATGTATCTGAATTACTTTGTGAATGAGTACATTATCTTTGGAATTTGTTTCATGTTTCTAGAGGGTAAATTGACTAAGCATTGGGCGCTGCTTGTATATGCTTAACTTTGTGTGAAAGAGAACTCATAGATTTTATTCTTAAGTAATTTCTAATTTCATTGAGGACATACAAACACTTCAAACTTATGTGCCTTTACAAAATTTCTGTACAAGTAAATAGTGCTTGAATTATTTGAAGATGTGAACAAAATAATCTGAGTAGCAAAGGGTTAATCAGGAAATAATTCTTGGAGGAAGTAATAGGAGGAAATATGTGGAACAGAGGAAGACATTTGCCCCTACAGTTGGTGGAGAGGAGAGTTGTACTAAATTATTCAAATTCATTTCAGTAGGATTTTCACAATAGATAACATTAGCAGTTAAAACAGCCAACTTCTGCCATTTTCTTGTAAAAATTCAACTTTTACGGAGAAAGGAAGGGTCATTCAGCCTTATGATAGATCATGTTTGTTTGCTGATGCTGGATTAGATGTGGTGAAAGGGGTAGGCAAATAAAGTGTTAAACTGAAAGAGAGGAGGGAAAATGCCTGCTTGGGATCATAAAATGCAAATATAATGTTGCTACTTCCTCATTTCACTGAGTGAGTGGTATCCATAACCACATCCTGATTTTCTTCCTCATTCCATTACAAAAGAGAGTCCAATTTAACTATTTGTATTAGTTCTTTGTTATAGGGAAATACAATGTGTTGCTTTGGGTAGAACTGAATCACATGGTCACACTAATAAAGGTGAGCTACTATGAGTTTGCTATATTTTATACAAATTAAATAAAATTCTTGGAATGCTTTACACCTTGATCCTCTGTTATTAGTGGCATTCTGAATGAGAGTGTTGTTTTTCTCACTCTACACCGTAGATCTTTTTTATGTGAGGTGAAGCTAGTAGTTTAGAAACACGAATATGATAGATACAGCAAAGGCTTGAACTAATAAAAAATCTAATATCCAGATAGGAAATGCCTAGAAAGCTAATAATTTACTAAATTATGGTAGACAGTTACCATACACTTACAAACTTTAACATTTTACCTCCACAGCTAGTTGGGGTTAGATATTCAAAAACGGAAGGGCATAGGGTACAGGGAAGGGACATTATATGTCCATGTCCTGATATGTTTAATTTTCAAGATACAAAAGAAAGAAATCAATTGAAATTCTCCAGGAAAGGCATTCCCGGAAGGATTTTATTCTTGACCTCCTTCAAACTGTAGCATGCTGGCCAGGCGCGGTGACTCATGCCTATAATCCTAGCACTTTGGGAAGCCAAAGAAAGAGGATTGCTTGAGGCCAAGAGTTCAAGACCAGCCTGGGCAACATAGTGAGACTCTGTATTAAAATTAATTAATTAAAATTAGCCGGATATGGTGGTGCATGTCTGTACTCCTACTTACTCTGGAGGCTAAGGCAGAAGGATCACTTGAGCCCAGGAGTTTGAGGTTGCAGTGAGCTATGATCACATCACTGCACTCCAGCCTGGGCCAACCGAGCAAGACTTTGTCTCAAAAAAGAAAAGTAGCTTACTAAGAATATTCTGGTGGTTGGCATTTTAGCGGTATCTTAGGAAACTATTAATGTACTATAGCTGCCTGGTGTTTTAAGCTTGGGGATTGATTACTTTTGCCCTTTAAGAAGCATTTTGTTCACATGGTTTCCAGGACATTATAATTGCCTGGTTTTTCTTTTGCCTTTCTGGCTATTTTTTTTCTTATTCTCATTTGCTGGGTCCTCTTCATCAGCTTCATCAATGAATACACTTCAGTACGTTCCGTATGCTGTAACTTCCAAGTTTCTGTCTCACTGACTTCCCCATTGAACTCCAGACCAGACCCTTATAACCAGCTGCCACTTGACATTCCCACATAGGCAGGCATCTCAAACTTTACACATCTAAAATTGAACTGATACTTTTTCTAACCAGTAAAGCTAAGCTGATATCCCGTCTAACCAGCTAGCTGTCTTCCCCATCTTCATGAATGACAACTCTTCTGCCAGTTGCTTAAGCTAAAAACCTTGAAGTTACCCTTGATTCTTCTTTCTGTCACATACCACGTGTGGCCCATCTGCAAATACAAGTGCAGCAACTTCTTGTCGACCTTCATTACCTCCCAGACACCATATCCTACAATGCTTGGCCCTTGCTCATCTGTTCCAGCCACACTAGCATCTTTGCTAGTCTTTTAACATGCCAAGCACACTCTTGCCACACTGCCATTGCAATTGCTGTTTCTCCTGTCAGGAAAGCTTTTCCTCCAGATAGTCCCATGAGTGGTTCTCTACCTTCCTTTTTATCCTCTATTCTACCTGGCTAACCGAGCTAAATTACAGCAGTACTCCAGCATTATATGCCTCCCTTCCTTTCTTGCTTTTGTTTCCATAAGTATTGTTTACTATCTAACTTTATATTTTATGCATTTATCTCATTTAGTATCTCTTCCAGAATATAAATCACCTAGATGAGTGATTTGCACATTTTAGACACTCAGTAAATGTTTAAGATACTGATCATAACGTGAGTGATGGTAATAGTAACAATGAAAAGTATTTTGAAGTATTTATGGTCAGGAGTGTGTGTTTGTACACATAGGCACATAGAAACACACAAATGACTCAATTTTAGATGTAGGAAAAACAAGAGTCTTTAATCTTAAAATCTCATTTCATGCCTTTAAGGAAAGAATAGAAACAGCAAGGAAGTGGCTTCCTGTCTTTAACATTAAAAACAGGAAAGAACAGACAGTAACATGACTTATACAAACAATAAGGAAAGCTCTTAATTAACCATGGTTCATAGGTTTTCAGATCAACAGTCTCATAGGTTATTTCACCTACTTTTTTTCATTAAATAGAAGTAAAGACAGAATTGTTGGTTTATAAAATAAATACTTTTAGCTGTATGATGCTTTTAACCATAGGTTAACTCCATTTCCAGCAATTCCTGATGTGGCAATTATTTGGGATTTTTAAATTTTTAGTTTAAGTTTTGAAACAATTTTGTCATGTTTCAGTTACTTCTAGATCTTATGAGGTTATTTCCTTCTTTGGTAGAAAAGATGTTGCCCAATAAAAATTCAAAACACTATGGACTTTTTTCACTGTCCTGTCTTTGGTATGCAATATTATGTTTATTACCGTCAAATGTCTTGAAATCTTTCAGCAGTGCTATAGTACCAGCAAACAGCATTAGAGTGTTTTTAAAGAAAAGATTTTTAGCTGTGTAGCCTTCAGTTTCAATGGCTGAGAGTCCTCAAGTACCTTCATCTTTTCCAGATAGGTAAGTGTCTTTGCACTATCAGACAAAGTAGATTTTCCTGTGATCAGATGTTAGGCTAAGTAAATTTGGATACAGGTTTTTGCCAGAGTCATGCAGGTCAACAAACTCTGTGACATAAAACTTTCAGAATAAATTGTGTGTCACGGAAAATATTTTTCTTTCTATATAAAAAGTTTGGGATTTATTTAATGGGGACATATTCTTTCCATTTTTTTTTTGCACTTTCCATTATTTTTTAATCTTTTTGTTTGTTATGTATAACCAGTATACACATATATGCAGCACACATCTAGAAACATTAATAAAAAGTAAATGTGAAATATAATAATAAATGCTTTTATAAGTAAGCAGCCATGAAACCACCACCTCAGCAGTAGCATGTTGCCATCATTGCAGAAACCACTCCCCCCGCCCCATGTATCCCTTCTCAATCTTACCTTTTCCCTTTCCCCTGAGATAAACATTCTCCTGACTTTTCCTTATGGTTCTGTCACCTGTGTGTGCATCTGTAAACAATAAAATTTAGCTAAGCCTGCTTTTGAACTTTATGTAAATGCATTTGCATTGTATGTAAGTTTTTGTGCCTTGTTTACTCAAATAGGCTTCAGCTGTTTGTGGATCTCTATTTTTTTTTTTATTGCTGTATAATATCTCTTTGTCAGTATATCATACTTTATTCATTCTAATATTGATGGACATTGAGGCTTTTTGTTAGTAACTAATAAAGCTGTTGTAAACATTCTAAGATATACATTTCCTGGGCATGTACTATGAATTTCTCCAGGCTTGGAATTGTTGGGTTATAGAGTATGCATGTCTTTAATTCTATTAGCTAGTGCTAAATTGTTTTCCAGAGAGATTGTACCAGTTATACCAGCTGTGTTTGAGAATTCTTATTGTTCTACATCTTTACCCTCTCTTGTTAGTGTCAGAACTTAAAATTTTTGCCAATTTTGTTGGTATGTATGTACTAGTATCTCATTGTGGTTTTGATTTGCATTTCTCTACTACCTAGTGTAGCTGAGCACCTTTTTAAATGTTTAATGACCATTGGAAGTGCTGATTTCATGAAGTACCCATTCATCTCTTTTGCCTGTTTTCTTATTGGGTTTCTGTCTTTTTCTTAGTATAGGAAATCTTTTTTTATATTCTAGAAGATATTTTGGAACTATCTTCTCCCATTTTTGTGACTTGTCTTTTCACCCTCTGTATGATGTCTTTTAAAATTTAATTAATTTTTTTTTTTTAGAGGAAGGTTCTTGTTCTGTCGCCCATGCTGGAGTGCAGTGGTGCGATCATAGCTCACTGCAACCTCGAACTCCTGGGCTAAGGCAATCAATCCCCTTGCCTCAGCCTCCTGCATAGCCAGGACTATAGACATGCCACCATGCCTGGCTAATTTTTTTATTTTTTGTAGAGATGAGGTCTCACTATGTTGCCCAGACTGATCTTGAACTCCTGGCCTCAAGCAGTCCTTCCACCTCAGCCTTCCAAAGTGGTGGGATTATAGGCATGAGCCACCACACCCAGCCTGTATGGTCTTTTGATGAACAGAAATTCTTTTGTAAGCAAATTTATCGGTTTCCCTTTATGAATAGTGCTTTATGTGCCATGTTTAAAACATTTTTTTCTTATCCCAAGCTCATGAATATATCTTTCTATTTTCATTGTGTTTTAATCCATACATATTACATCGAATCATATGAAACTGCCATATTTGACCAGTTTTGAACTACTAAAATGACAATTTCGTATGATTCAACCTAATAAAAGAAGAAAGTAGAAAGAGCATACATTTGGTCATAGTAGTTTTAAAGATGTAGAATTTAAGTATATAATATAAATGATGATTGGTAAGTTACATATAGACTGTAGTAGGAATTGTTAATTCACACCAAGAAATTGCCTCCCTACATTTATTACCTATTTTTACATGGAAGGAATAAACTGGCCTTCAGGAATGTGGAGCCCTGCCCCTTGGCTCTGGAATTCAAAAAAACATTTCTCTGGGGATTCTGGTCATCTTTACTTATCCTATGGGACTGAAAGGCTGGTCTGAATATAGAGCAGGCACCAACCAGTTCATTCATTTACACAGCCATTTTTCTGTGTGGACGTGTGTGTGTGTGTGTGTGTGTGTGTGTGTGTGTGTGTGGACACAGGACCACCCTCTCTCAGCTTTTCAGAGAATATTGCTTTTGTCTTAGGGGCCATAGTCCTTTTATTCAGTAGACTCTGGGATTTTATCTTGAGACATTTGGGAAATTCGAGATTTGCAGTCATTCCTTATTATAGCCTGTTTCTCACACTGCAAGTTCATTGCATGTTCAGGTTTTACTCCTCTGTGCCTACTGTGGGACTTATTTAGTTTCCAATAAACTTTTACTTCCTTTGATGGGCAAGGATTTTGTTTCATATTTAGTTTTTTTGTTTTTAAACTGGATGGAACATTCAATTTAAGATATTCATTAATTGAATTTTCTCATTGAGAAAGATAATTTATTGAATGGAGGATTTGTACATGTCATTACTCCAAACCATTATTCATTTGGTAATCCATATTTCATTTATCCAAAAGTTATGTTTTCTAAGAACCTTTATTTACTTTCTTATATTTCATGTTCTCTTCATTGATGTCAGCAGCATTTGAAGTGTAATTTTGTTGGTGAGTGAGGATGGTATTTTTCATAAATCAAGTTTTTGTCACTTATCTATTATTCAGGTGACAGGGAATAGAAAATTCAAATCCTGGTTGAACTATTGTTGGTACTAGGCCTACATATGCTCTTGCTCATTTGCCTCATGTATCTGGGTGAGATTCTTGTCTGGGTCCTTGGTAGCACTATGTGTTATATATCATGGATTGTCACACTTAGTGCCAATAGTTAAAACTGTGCGTATTTTAACGAGTGCCTGGTGCCTCTAATATCGAGGGAGGGCAGAGTAAATGAAAATAATAGAACTCTTTTTGTTTTCTAGTAACTATGAAAAGGTACAGATAGATCAAACTTTAGATTGAATTATTTCTTTTTTTTTTTCATCTCAAGAATTGGACATTGGATATAGATTGAATTATTGCTTACCTCATAAAGAAATTTCAAATAGAGAATTATTTTTGTTTTATTTTTTGCTTTTGTTTTATTGAAGTAAAATTCACACAACATAAGATGAACCATTTTAAAATGTACAATTCAGTGTTATTTACTATATTTACAGTGTTGTGCAATCATCTCCTCTATTTAGTTGCAAAACATTTTGTCACTCCTAAAGGAAACCCATACCCATTAAGTCACCCAATACTCTTTCTCTGCCATCCCCTGACAGCTACTAATCTACCTTCTGTCTCTATGGTTTTAACTATTCTTGATATTTTATATAAATAGGATCATGCAGTATGTATCCTTCTGTGTCTGACTTCTTTCACTTAGCATAATGTTTTCAAGGTTTATCCACCATTGTAGTGCATAACAGTATTTCATTCCTTTTTATCACTGAATAACTGTTCCATTGTTTGGATACACCAAAATTTTGTTGCCACCTTTTGGCTATTGTGAACAGTGCTACTGTAAACACTCATGTACACATACTTGTTTGAATATCTATTTTCGGTTCTTTTGGGTACATACCTAGGAATGGAATTGCTGGGTCATATGGAAAATTTACAGTTACTTTTTGAGAACCCACCAGACTTTTCCACATTGGCTGCGCATTTTACATTTCTACCAGCAATGTATTATATTAAGATCTTTCTAAGAATCTTATAGTTTTATATGTTACATTTAAATCTGTGCTCCTTTCAAGTTAATTATTTTATAAGACATGTAAGGTCAAGGGTCATTTTTTGGGCTTATGGATGTCCAATTGCTTTAGCGAGAATGTTGTTTTGAAGAGGAGTATGAAGGTCTAAACACCTTATACTGTCATTTTGTAGATTTTTATTTCTTGCACCCTGTTTTTCTTTACTTAGCCAAGTTTTGAATAGAGGTAAAGCTGTTTTGTGATTCTGATACAAGTTTGTGCTTTAAAGACTATGTACTGACTAGAATTGGTTTACTTATCTCAGTTTTTTCCCCGTGCTAGACACATAGGTCAAGGGTGGAACCTTAAATCATCTTGATATTGAGAAGGCACTGAGACATTTCTGAGCATGTTTTCTGAGCTTTTTATCCCAATAACAAAGCAGTGGTTGTTTGCCTCAAATGCTTGTTTGAGAAAAATTTTGTCTTCTGATATATTGAGACTCATGCCCTAGACTCTGATGTAAGTAAAAGTTATTAAATTAGAACTGACATTGAGAATTCTTATTGGAGTTCATGGTAGCGCTATCACTAATAGTGCTGGTGTGGAATATTGCTGGAGTCTCAGTTTTGTGTAAATCACTGAATTGTGTGACTTGGACAAATAGTTTAAATTTTATTCTTTAAATCTATAAAATATAGTTAATAGCTTACTAAAATATTTAATTTCAGCAATAACTAGTGAATATGCTGTTGAAATAGTCAAGTTTCAACAGCATATTACCCAAAATCATTGTAGATCATTTAAGCAAACAGGGAATTAGGCGTTTATAGCATTGTGGAAAGGCTGGCAGTGAGGTTAGGGCCTCCATACTCCAAGTAAGCAACCACCCCAAATTAGGAAATTGCCCCTGCCACAGGTACTCTAGGTGCTGCCATCATAACAGCTCCACTGCCAGAAGATGGTAAATAGGCAATGGAACATGGACTCTAGCTGACACTGCCAGACGTACAGTCAACTGGAGCTTGCTTCCTACCCTGGATGCAAAAAAACATGGCCTCTTTCTTCCACATCTTGTGTGTGTTTCTCTACATCACATCTACAACCCAATCACAAAGGTGTCCAGGAAATACAGTCTTTAAAAGCTTTCTAGCTTATGTGTGTGTGTGTCTGTGTCTGACTGCCTGTGTAGGGAATTTGTGATGTGTGTGCTGGCCATGGGCAGAACATAGGAAAATAGCGGGAAGGCCAACAGTGCAGTGTTATTGAAGTGCTTCGAATGCTGTCAATGTATTTCAGATCGATTTAGCAGCATCACCAAATGAGAGGCAATATGGCATTGGAGTTAGGAGAATAAACTGGAATTAGAAGGCCTGGATCAGTTCCTACCTCTGCCTCTGGCTAGTTCCCTAACTGGGAAAGCCATTTAGCCTTTCCGAAAATGGTAGAAATGATATCTTCTGTAAGAATGTGCAGAGATATTTAAGTGTGTAAATATGTATGTACATGTAAAGCACTTGGTAATTGCCTGGTATATCATAAATACTCAGAAGATGGGAACTTTTGCTGCTATTGTTGTGATTATTCATCATCTGTATCATCATCATATAAAAGCATTTGGACGTTTGTGTTGGGCCAGAATTGTGCTTAACAACCACGGACAGTTGTTAGAAAGTTGACTTCTGAAAGTGGTTGCACCCAACTTTTCTGCCTGTGATCTTAGGGCCTACATAGGCACTAAAATAGGTGATACTACTTATTTTAAACAATAGAGGATGTTTTCCAGAGGGCTCACCTTACATAGGTTTAAGCAATAAAGGATTATTTATCAGCTAATTATTGAGAGAACCCCAAACTACTTTTGACAAGGTCTTTGTCAATCCTTAATCAGCAAATCCATGAGTTTGAATTTTTCTCTTGAGTTAAGAAGTCGCTTAACTGATTAGTATTTCAAGCTCAGTGATCCAGCGTGTAGTCTCAACTAAGTATTCTTTTTCTCTACTTATATGTGCCAGTATATGGCATTTGTGAAGGTCTTCAGGAAGAACATTGATAAGAGTGCATCCTTAAGGCTGCTTGAACTTGATTTTGTCATGTCACTCACCTGTCAGGTACTCTCTCCCTCTCCAGGCAAACATCCCTTTATAGTACTTTTATATTGTATTTGTGTGCCTTTCCATTATACTAAGAGATCTTAGAGGGTTTAGAGGTTGTTCTTACTCATTTTTATCCCCAGTGCCCAGCTTAGTGCCTGGAAGGTGTGGCTCAGTAAATGTTTATTCAATGATGGAGCATTATAACTGAGTATTCAGTTAAAGACTAAACATTAGGTCAGCCCTGACTAAAATCATCTCACAGTGACCAAGCTGAGGAGGAGGAATGGGCAGGTGGGAATGGCGGAATGAGGGTAGTAATAGTGAGGGGTATCATTGTTTGCAGACATAACTCTCTGGCTATTTAATGTATCCTGAAAGTCTAGCAATGAATCTAAAACATGCTGAGCGTTCACTAAAACATATCTGAATGAGTGAAAGAATGAAAAGATAAGCTCCCTAATTTAACCTTGTCCTAGAATATTTAAAGTGTCTGAGATAGTTTTGGAAACAGATACTCCCATTGCCCCAAATTAGAACCCTAAATAGTGATCCTCTCCTGTCCCTTTTCTTCATTGCTAAGCTGCGGGGAGTTTGGTTAGCTGCCCTTCATTCAGATCTTCCTACTGAACCTACTAACTACAGTCAAAGCTACTACCCTGGAACTTAGCTAGGGAGTAAAGGGAAGGTAATGCCTTGGCTGGAGTCCCTCTCTTTTTTCATTCTGTGCCCCCTGCTTTTGGTCTCTAACACCCCCTACTGTGACAGCTTCTCCTCCTTTACTCTGTGCCAGTGTGTCTCAGGGGTTTAATCTTTTGTTAAGGAGCGATGAAGATCCCCAACCATGGCAGTAACAGGGCTTTATTCAGGAGATTGGAACCCATTCCTTCCCTCCTAACCTCACAGCGATGCTACCTGTTATCTTGGTTCACTCCAGGACTGAGAGACGAAGCTGTACCTCATTTTAGCCTGCAGCCCTTTTTCTGTCTTTGGGCTTACTAACCCTTTTGGTTTCTGGACCAGACTCTGAAAGTTTTTTCTGACATTTATATAGTAAAAACAAAAAATATTGCTCTTAGTTGCTAACAAAAATTTATATGTGAGGAAATATTTCTCTCAAGTATCTAAGTTAATGCCTTGAACATTAGCGTGCACTGTTTAGAAAGGTTATAAAGAAATGCGATAATCAGTACAGTAGTTTTGTTAGAAGAGTTAGTACTATTACCCTATTTGATGTGAATTGAAAATGGTCGAAGACTCCTTTTTTGTTTTTTCCTTTGAGAAGTAAATGCATGGCAAATAATAGTGAAAGAAAAGTCTTTAATTAGAATTTGATGTCTCTATTCCTGTTATCATTCAACTAGTAAGCCTTTTGGAAGTGGAGACTATGAAAAGGGACATACTATTTAAAAGACCAATTTCCAATTGTGATAGATGCATTATTCACAGATATTTTGTATCCTAAGTGAAGGTAACTGTTAGAACCAATTGTGAGAGAGATGGTGTCAGGTACTGCAAATTCTTAGAGTGCTTTCTGACTCTGCTCAGCTTCATTTAAGGAGATTTTATCTACTCTGAGGCTTATCTAGTAGGCATTTTAGAGTCCAATGTCATAGAAGGTTGTTAATTTTAGAGTTTGATTTTTTTTTTTTTATTGAGACAGAGTCTGGCTCTGTTGCCCTGGTTAGAGTGCCGTGGCATAAGCCTAGCTCATAGCAACCTCAAACTCCTGGGCTCAAGCCATCCTCCTGCCTCAGCCTCCCGAGTAGCTGGGACTACAGGCATGTGCCACCATGCCCAGCTAATTTTTTATATATATATTTTTAGTTGTCCAGATCATTTCTTTCTATTTTTTAGTAGAGATGGAGTCTCGCTCTTGCTTAGGCTGGTCTCAAACTCCTGACCTTGAACGATCCACCCTCAGCCTCCCAGAGTGCTAGGATTACAGGTGTGAGCCACAGC